>JAFVLL020026634.1:0-88881 GCA_021397915.2 Tor tambroides
CAAACAAACCCCCCCCCCCCAAAAAAATGATAAGGTTATTATGACTTTCCAAAAGAGGAAAAAAATATCAAGAAACTGATTACAACGGTCCGAAGAGAGAAACATCAAATTTGCATTCAGGCAGCAACCAAAATCGAAAGCATGTTCTCTATAAAAGAAGTGTATTCAAGTTGATTTTTGTATGAATACCATTTTTAATTTACGTTTGCATCATAAATTCTGGCATCCTTCACACGAAGCACCGCTGTTCTTGTGCTCTGTGGCATTTAAATGAAGCATACAAATTCAGTTTGTATCTATAGCCAGCTAATTCCCCTTTTGTTTTCACTAGACACTTGGGTTTCACTAAACGCTATCACTAGCAAACAAGTGCAGAGCAGGATTAGCGAGCATCCGCGGTGTCCGTCCTCCTAGGTGACTAGCACACTCCTGGTGGCATCAGAAAGACCCATAATGCTGAGCAGCTGTTAGGGACATCTGGACACAGGTGAGGATGATGCTCGCTCCAGACCGCAGGGCTGACGGCTTCCAGTATCGCTGCATTACGGAGGTCAAAAGATCATCTCCACTAGCAACAAAGGATTTAGGATTAGTTTTATAACACAGGAGGCCCTTTTCGTCTGCGATGAATGCAAATGATGCAAACAAAAGCGATTGGGAGGTGATGGTCTGTCAGATTAGGGTGTCTGGACGCACGCTTTGGATGCTGCGAATGAGTCTTTTGTAGAGCAGATGGTATTGTGACGTTTCACAGTTACTATTAAACTACACAATAGGTTCTTTTAGGCACTCTTAAGCTGCATCTTTTTTTTTTTTTTTGGAGTGGCTTGGAGTAGCTCAGACTACCTTGTTTTCTTTCAAAGTGACTTTTGACTTAGGACCAAAAGAGGGCAGCATAGTTCTGTTTGATACAAATGGAAGATCGGTCACCCATATTCAGAAGATCCAGCCAAAACCACTTGTCAATCATTAGAAATTTTTGAAGTGAAGAACATTTTTTAGATTTATTTAACAATATAATAGTAAAATAATAAATGCGGTTAATGTCAGAATGATTGGAATGTTTTTCATCTTATTATAAATCAGAATGAGATTTCAAACACATTCACTATAGTCAGAGAAACTGGGAAAAACAGGGAAACAAGAATCAGCAAAGAATTTTTCATACACACATGTTCATGGATGACCGATCTTCCTAATGTCTTTTGTCTTATTTATTTATTTAAAAAAGTCTATTTTGTTGTTTTTTCCCATGGGAGCTGGATAGATGCTAATGTTATTACAAAAGAACATAATTCGTGTTTATAGTTGCAGTCATGGTTAATCAAATTAAATCATATATTTATGTACAGCATTAATGTGAATATTCCTGAGCCGACTGTAAATACGATGATAGAAGACAGTCACAATAACTTTTAATGTATTTCAGATATGTGTTGTATATTTATCAACTGTGAAATTGCAGAGTAGATATCTATTTTTACTTGTTAAATGGCTAAAATCGATTGTACATTTCACTGATAATTTATAGGTGAAACTACAGATACATTTGATTAACCAGCAGGCAGTCAAATATCACATGATATTCTGTTGCAATACTTGTTTTTATTTCTTTGTCGGTGTATTTTCAAACGTAATGTTTCGCGCGATCCACGTTGCATCATGAATTTGTGAGTCTGCTGAATTGAGTACTGTAATTTATTAGTCTGCTAATTAAAAACCTAATGGCCTATATAACAAGGGTCTATAGACTTATTTCTCATGCAATATGTTATATAGAAAAGTTGTCATTTTATAAAGTTATTGATACATTACATATGAATGTAATATTAATATTAAACAATAAACTGAAAGCAGAGGTAGAGTAGAAGATACTCAGTGGGCTACAGTCTGTTCAATATCCTACCAGGAAAAACAAAACGCAAATCTCAGTTGTTTCTCCTACACAGCGATATGATTAAATGCATCTCAGATTTTTCTCCTGAGAAAAAGATTGTAATCTCATATGACTCTAGAGTCTCAAAAGTGTCTCATATAGTGTGCTCAGAATGGCCAAGATACAAAATCAGAATTAGAGATCTTAATATGTCTCAAACATTTAATGAATCCAGAATCAAATTGATATCTTAAGTTGATATCTCTTTTCATAGCTCTAAATTCTTACTGTGTGCCAACAATAGTCTCATTTGTGTCCGTTTTTTATTCCTTTCTTTTAGTTAACTGATTGACATGAAGTATGTCTTTCTACATATTCCCATTGGACAAAACATTTTGGTTGCGAAAAGTATGATCTACATGACGTCAGGAATATAACATATTAAACAGACACTTACAGGCCCATTTTGTGTCAAATTAAATATGGAGTCAACTTTGAAGCAAATCTCAAAAAGAGCTCAAGCTTTTCTTATTAAATTCATTCCAAACTAATTACCAGAGCTATGATTTCTCTTTTTATAGCTCTATATATTTACTGTATGACAAAGATTGTCTCATTTCTGTATTTTTGGTATATTGTTTCTTCTTTGTAGGAATTTTAACCAGCTTAATGACAGCCCTTTGTACCTGGATGTTAAGTTAACGGATTGACATTAAATATGCATTTCTACAGATTTCGGATATCACAAGTTTAAGAAAGTAAACATGACTTGACAGCAGGCCTATGAACGAACTCTCACAGGCCCATTTTGTGTCCAATTAAATATGGTTTCAACTTTGGGTAAACCGAATAGCTAACTATTACCAAAATCTGAAATTAAAAGTCAGAGATTTCTATATAAACTCAAACATTTCTCATTAAATTCATTCAAAACAAATGACCAGAGCTATGCTGTCTCTTTTTATAGCTCTATAGTCTTACTGTATGACAATTGTAACGACGGCCTGTGTACCTGGATATCGAGAACTTAACTTAATATTTAATATGTGTCTTTCTGCAGATTTCCATTAAACGAAACACTTTAGATATGACCTACGTGACAGCAGGCCTACAACACATTGAACGAACTCTCACAGGCCCATTTTGAGTCCAAATAAACACAGAGTTAGCTTTGATTGAAGCGAATAGCTATTAGCTAGACGTCTGACCAACGTGCTGTTGTTTTTCGGCGTGCTCTCACTCTCAGGCGTGCCTCAGCGCTGCCAGCGGGACAGCGCATTGATTCGGCACGCGGCAGATGTGGCACAGTGGCGTCTGCCGCTTCTGACTGCAGCTCCCTGTGTGATGTGACTGAAGAGATGAAAGGCGAGGTTGTTGCCGTGGTGGTAATTACTGCGGATACAAACGGGAACAAAAAGCTGCTTTGTTTGCCATTCTGTCACCCAATCAGTGGGGTGTGTAAATCTTTCTGATATGTCTGTCAGATGCATCTGAAACTTTTCTTCCTCCTTTGTCTTAATAAACTAACGGTAAGTAATAAGTGCGATGTTACGTAGACGTTCAGTCACGACTACAGTGACTACTATTCAACTTTACAAGCGTGAAATGAGATCCGGGGCGAATGTTTCTTTGCTGTTGTTTAACGAAGGTAAGCAATTAAATAGCAAGAGCAACAGCAGTCAACAAACATCTTATTAGTTAGTTGGGGCCAACCTAGTCAAGTATATGCTCGATAAATAAATCAGATCCCCTCATTTTTCTGTTCCTATTTGATTTCCTCTGAAGTCTGGGTGGAAGTGGCCTACACCCGACTTAATGAGAGTGAGAGGTGTCATGTAACATTGAATGATTGACTGACGGCGCGGCAGGATGAACTCATGAGATTCTGTCTCTTAAATAGCTGCCTTATTTAGGATGATCATTAGCTGGTGTCAGGTTTGAGATGTTCAGAACCTGATGCAATCAGGAGCAACTACTAATTGCAAGCTGTCGTAAGTGGAAGCTTGATAAAACGTCTGTTCAAGTAGTTTGGAAGTCAATGTAATGAAGTGCAAGTTTTATCATTAGGCTTTGCTTTTACTCTATATTGGCTAATTCAGAAGTGAGTGGTATGACAATCTTATTTCACAGTGTGAGGGTTTTGCGAACACTTTACAATGAGGTTCAATTTGTGAACATTCAAACAATGAACAATACTTTCACAGCATTTATTAATCTAGGTTAATATTAAGGTCATACTTTATTTTAAGGTCCAGTTCTCACTATTAGCTAGCAATTAACTACAATGTGTGCCTCAACAAACTTCTAATTTTAAGCTAAAGTTTAGGACTGGGGTAGGATTAAGGGATCTAAAATATGGTCATGCAGAATAAGGCATTAATGCGTGCTTTATAAGTAGTAATAAACAGCCAATATACTAGTAATATGCTAGTTACAGTGAGAATTGATTCTTAAAATAAAGGGTTACCAATATTAATTACTGTATATACTAATACATTTTTAAAATTTCAGGTTGTATAAATTAACAGTAATTGAACATGAATTAATAAAGAACAATGGTATATTTATAAATTATTATTAACCAAGTTTAATAAATACCATTGTTGTTTTTTGTTAGTTTATGATACCCACACTAACTAATGTTAATGTATGATTTTACATTTAAGTTGATAATGCATTATTAAACACTCTTTTGTGTGTGTTATGCATCAACTCTGTTACTAAGATTTTACAATTTAACAAACAGATTACAGATCTGACTGAATACAATTGCACAAGAATCATGTCCACGATTTCTACACTGAACTATCTTTCTAATGGTTTGTGCACACCAAACGCAAAGCGAATATTCTCATCGTTGTTACTCTAGATTACTCACAGGATGTTTTTTTCGTGTCACTCGCGTGAATAAAATCATCGCATAATGCCGTCCTCCGTTTTCGGATACAACCACGTGTCAGACTGGATGTGTCAATAAACTCCTCGCTGATTGGCTTACGCGACAACTCGTCATGTGTATTTTCCATGCAATGGCATTGAAAGATGTGATTGAGGCGTACAGTATATCGCGCATTTGCAGCAATTGAGTCTCTCAATACGTGTCATTCATGTCTATTCTTGTCTTTGCATTGACTTTGTATGTAATCTAATCTTGCAAATAATTAAATTCGCTTTTGGTGTGCACTCACCATAAGAAGCATATAACAGTTTCAAAAGTTGAGCACAAGATTTGTAAAACTGTCAAATAGATTTAGCCTAGTATTGCATAATCTAACAGCTGAAACACATTTTAGCCCTGACAGAATGTTTAAAAATCACAAAATAAGGTACTTAAACAGGAAAAGGCACCCAAATGAACAGTGTTATGACAGTTCTTGCTAGAAACAAAGATGTCCGCTTTTCAAAAATAGTCCCCTGTGCAGCTGCCGCCCATTCTCTCTCAGTAACCCTTCAATCAAGAGTCCAGTCCTGGGTGGGCTGCCCTACTTCCAGCCCCCAGGAATCAGCACTGGAGGCAAGCCAACTCTTCCCCCTCAACACGACCAGGGCGTCCCGAAGGTTAATGCAGGCCCGGTCTCCACTCGATCAGCTCTCATTACTAATGTTCAGAGGTATGGGTTACCAAATTGCTCCCAATTGGGCTCACGGAGCGAGACTTTGTGCCCAAAGCAAGCCGTTCAGTGGAAATAATTATCAGCGGTTGGCCGGCAGGTCACTACCACATGTTCGCACATACTGAAGGACATGCAGGAACAAGGTCACGGTTATGGGTCCAAGACAGCTGATAATGCTTTAAGTACCGGTGGACTCTTTTTTTATTGTTGCTCCAGACACTGTCAAAGCATGCCTTGTGCTTGCTAAATGCTGTGTGACAGCGATATTAGATATTTAGATTGGAATTGTTTAATGGTTCGCCAAGATAAGCTGACTACACATGCTTTGGGACTGGGTGGGTTGGGTGATGAAAACAGGTTATGATTCAACAAAGTCTGCCTCGAAGCAACAAGTAAACATGCACAAAAGCACAAGCGCAGACATAGTGCACCCTACACCCTACAGCATGTTCCAATTGGGTAATTTGGGTTGTTTAGAAGGGGAGTGAAAATGGACTTATTGAAATAGGCTCTCATTACAAGCCTCATTATAATAGCAATAAAGTGACCTTAAGATAAGAAGTGAAAGTCTGAGGACCTGACAAGGAAACCCAGATAAAGATCACATCCATTAGGAGCGTTCCCACTGATTGGAGCCAAAACGCGAGTCATTAAACAACAACAGTATTCTTTAAATTGCAGACAACTTGGTATTTTCTACACACGGGGGGGTCGTGACAACATTCTCTTTTTGTTTCTGACCAAAGTGTGTAATTGTGTAGAGAGCTGTTTGAGGAACACGTACGCCAGCTGGGATTCGGTCTCCATGAAATCAAAGACTAGCTGTTGAGTAATCATGAAACAGAACAATGAAATGAGTGCGGTTCGGCATTACGATCAGCCTTCCGCCCCGTAGCCCACCTACCTAAAAACTTTTTCATTAAATAAGACTTTTATACACACTCATTCCAACACAAGCAGTGAAAAAAGGTGAAAATACACATCACATCCTCTTAACAAACCATCCTCACCTTGGAACGACAAAGCACTTCTCTAAAGCTGTTAAAAACACATTTCATTTCCAGGTGAAATTGCATAAATTGGGCCCATGGGTTTTCGTAACACTGCAGTGCTGTGCTTACACTTTTGATATCTACAAAATTCTTGTATTTTATGTGTGTTTTATGTGAAGTCATATCTGGAAGGCAAGACTGAATATTAATATTCAGTAGGTATTCATTTTCCTATGTTGAAAATGGTAATCTGTTTTTTTCTTATACATATTTTAAGAAAAATCAATCTGTCCACAATTTTTAACACATTTCAATCCTTTTAGAAATGTTGTTCTAATATATTTCTAATATATGAATGTACTATGGCCAATAATTTCATACCATGTTAAAATGTTAACATCTATATCTATCTCTCTCTCTGTCTCTCTGTCTCTCTCTATAAATTGTTTATAATAATAATAATAATAATAATAATGTTTTAATGCCTATTCTTTTTAACTTTTTATCTTAACTTTTAATCTAATTATTGAACTTATCTCATTATTTCATATTGTGTATCATTTGATTTAAACAACACAACACAACAGCACAGCACAGCACAACACAGCACAACACAACACAACAACACAGCAGAGCACAGCACAGCACAACACAACACAACACAAAACAAAAAAACTCTGTCAAGGACAAGCCATTACTCTAAACTGTGATTAAATAAGCCACATTGAAAGCATTGTAAACATCATATACACAAGATCCCATATGTTTATATGATTCAGTTTTTCTAACAACAATGATAAAGAACCAAAAAATTGCAGTTTACACTTTACGCTGTAATTCTTCAGTGAACGTCCTCAGTTGGCTGCAGTTTAATCTTAGCTGGTTACGAATGACTCTATCTGGATAATTGAAACCTCATATTGTCCTCCCAGTTGCCGGAGCAGATGCCATGCTTTACTGAATTTCTCGCCATCGTCGCATTGTGCTCACCTGTCAACTTCGTATTTAACAGCGTCCACCCGTTGTTAGCACCTGTCACACTGCCCGCCCCGTTCCAGCTCCAGATCCCAGTAAAACACAACGACACAGGGAGGATCTGTGCCACATGTGCCCTGGTGCTACTGACAAGACTTGAGCGAGTGTTGACAGACACCTACCACCACTGACAAGCCTATTAACCCGCCTGGATTGTTCATAGAGCTGAATGTTTGACATAGACTAAAGGCCAATGCACTCAGATGGACTTTCTTCTAATGCACAAGATGTAGTTTTACATGATGGAAGCTTGCTCTGTTTGATACTTACAAGCACTAATTTATGACAGCTTGTTGGATATATATATATATACATACATACAAAAAATAAGCAGGTGAAATCCTACTGCAGAACATATAGAAACTAAAAGAGTCACTTAAAAATAATTACCTTAAATTTCCTGCCATTTATTTAATAAATGATTCACAAACACACACACATCCATGCACATACACACGCACAGCCAAGCAGAATCAGTAAACAGAACAAGACCCTCTTTAATGGTCATTTATTTATAAATCAAACTCAGATGGGATATTTAACCAAAGTGAAATAATTTGCAATCTTCATATGGTGAAATTGAATCATCATCAAACTCTATAACTGAAATATCACCCACGCGCCAACACTGCTATTTATAGGAATGCAAACACCAGCAGAAGACTGCAGGCATCTTTACACATGTAAGATTATGTCCATAACGTGTGGGAAAAGTTATTTAATTCTTGCAGATTTGCATCGAGTTCTGTATTGAGTACCCAAAACACTGCCATCCTGTAAAAACCTGTGGGAATTCCCATGAGTTGCTGCCTTCCAGTTCTTCTCACTGTCAGATGTTCAGTTGCACGTGGAACGTTCCAGAGACCCATCATTTCCATTCTGAATTCTGATCATTGCTCAAACGTCCCAGAGCCAAGCTCATCAGCGCTCAGAGATATGTTGACAGGTGTCCAGTCTGTCTTCGCGCATCTAAACGGTGCCGTTCCACTGGGAATGCCAAGTTTCCATAGCTGGAGAGTTTCAAAAGGTTGCCAGTTTAACATTAAGTCAAATGATCAGAGCTACTGATCAGAGTCAATGTAATTTGGAAGTAATGCAAATGTCAAGTGTGTCTAATTGTCCTGCACTTAGGGACAATTAGAGTCAAGCAATTGGCTTTCATGACCGAGCGGAACGCCGTGCCATGACCTCTTAGTTGATTTGACCTGAACTTGACCAGGGCCCATGGTGCCAGTTCACAGTTGCTGGTAGATGGAGGGTTACCAGTGCTTAGTGACAACATTCTTTTCTGCCTTTAAAGCTGCTTCTTGAAGTAGGGCATGTTTGTATTTGAAATAATATGGATATTATGAACTCCATTATTAAATCTGAGAACTAGTCCGTTTTTTTTTCTTCAGAAGGTTTTTTCCCCTTCATTTCTGTCACCTGATGGAGTTTGGGTTCCTTGCTGCTGTCGTCATTGGCTTGCTTAGTTGGTATCTAAAAGAGATTTAATATTCAATAATGTCACTGAATTGATGACACTGACTCTATTGAGAAAAAAACTTGAACTGAATTGAGCTCATTATTGTCTTTATACCTGAATTGAATTCGTTTATAATCGATGAATTTTGCATCATTGACACTGTTACTGAACAGAATCAACACTGAACATGCTTGAGCTGAATAATGACACTATTGTCTTCAACAGAGCTGCTCATAGCTGAACTGAACTTGTTTCATAATGAATTAACTTTACACAGTTACTGAAGTGAACTGAACTAACAAACCAGCTGAATAATGACACTATTGCTACAGCTGCTTAACAGCAGAATTTTGGATTTACCTCATTTTTGAAGTTTGCATCATTGTTTGTTACTTTCCTCTTTAATACTGCACAGAAAATGGTACCCTTAAAATGGTAACATCGAAGTTAACTTAGTCAAAAATATCATTTAATATCACTGAATGAACCAATTAAGTTGCACGGATTAAATCAGGCAGAAATGGCTCCTTAAGGTCACGCAGGTCATAATTTTAGATGGTTTGTGAAGCTGCTTTGAAACAGTCACTATTGTATGAAGCACTATAAAAATAAAGACATATATAAAAAGTCCTGTCATTGCTGATATTTAAAAACTGAGTATAAGACTGATTATCTTCTTTTTTTAGTTAGTTAAAATAATTCATATTTTATCAGCATTTAGTGATGTATTTAATATGAGCTGTTTTTAAAGAGGAAATCTTTTTTTAATGCATGTGCTCATAAGTTGTGCTTGTATTGATGATGCAGTTTAAAATCCATGCATCTCTAAACTAAATTATTTAAAACTAAACAAAAGCAAAAAATCTCTAGTTGGTGTTACAGAGATTTGGTTCCAGACGTTTGGCTTGTCTTATTGCCAATCATGTAATAAGAGCCATCTTCACAACAGCACTGAATCTGACTTTGCACCAGGCACATGGAGTTCTCCACACAAACCTCTAGGGAAGCACTCGGAGTCAACTCTACACAATACAATAAAGAACAAAACAAACCCACCACACCTGTGGGATTTCTTATTTCCGTCTAACCCAATGACAAAAAAAAGAGAGAACAGATTATATTTCAGTTAGATTTAACTTTTGTACTAGATGTTAGATTTAACTTTTGTACTACTTTTGTAATAGATGGGTTAATCACATATATTAAATTAATTTAAATAGAATTTAAAAGAAAAAAGAGGTTTGTCTTAATGAATTAAGATTTTTTGTGACTATTTTAATGACATTAAGCATTAATTTTAAATTATTATTGTAATAATAATAATGAAGATGATGATGATTATGTAGCAAAACAGTGTTATGTAGGTATACTTGCAGTTCTATACTTTTTATATGCATACTTTAGAAATCTACAATTTTATTTATTAGCCTTACAGTAATATTTTGTGCAGAGAAATTAAAAAGGCTAAAAATAAAATAAAGACTACTAATTATACAGTGTGTGAAAAATTGTGAGCGGTCCTAAAAATAAGTTTTGTTTTCTTAAAGCCAAAAACTAATTTCTCGCTCTTTTTTCTTTTGATTTTGGGGTGAAATATGAACAGGGCATTTCTTTTTGTGAGATTTTCCAAATGTCTATATGAAGTGCTGTTTGAAGTATTCGGTTCCCAATGTATTTTTCTAGAAGCGTGTGTTCTTGAAGCCTTTTGCCTGCAGCTATCATAAAGCAATCCACTACAAAACAAGCACAAAAAACAGCACATTGCACATCAGAAGAAGAGCAGCGAAAGTCCAGGGCCAGCGTGAGGGAGCAGCAGCCATCGTTTCATCTGCACACCGAACGA
Organism: Tor tambroides; assembly: GCA_021397915.2. Lineage (NCBI taxonomy): Eukaryota > Metazoa > Chordata > Actinopteri > Cypriniformes > Cyprinidae > Tor > Tor tambroides. The sequence goes on from JAFVLL020026634.1 coordinate 10,826, forward strand.
TGACTGGCACCCCGAATCCATTGCCCTGGCTCTCCAGGGCTCGTTACCTCTGACAACTCAGTTTCAGGGGTGTCGTTGGGGGGCCCGCTGTACCGAGAGCATGTTCCATTTGCAAGCGGGGGCCAGTAAGGCAAACACTACAGTGTTTGTTAATAATGATGTGCCTTGCCAGCGTAGCTAACTACATCCGCCTTTGTAACGCGAGACTCCGTGACAGCTTTTGCGCGGCAAACTAAAAGGCCATTTTACAGCTGTCAGGAGCTGACAGCCATTACCCCTGCTTACACACCACTCTCAGTATGCACTGTCAGGCACACGGGAGACGCCGCTACTCCCTACCTGTGTCAGTCGCACCAGCTATCATTTCGACTCTAATTAGCTACACTGCTCTCCGTCGCGCAAAACAAAGAGACTTTCTATTTTTGTCCTGATATATATTCTGATGTCTTTGTGTCTCCTCCGCATGTTTCTCCCTTTCTTCCTCCCCTCTGTTGGCTTTCATCCCTTTCTTCTCTCCCCCTTTCTCCTTGTTTGTTTGTCGGCGGAGCGGCGCATTTCATCACCCACTTCCTCAGCAGAACGTGTGATTCCGACAGTCGTTAAACGAGACTTAAATTAATACAGACAATGGGGAAACTTTTTTCCTGCCGCCCGGATTCTTTTTCATTTGTGGCGATTGTTATGCAGAGCTACGCGAGGGTGAATGTTTCCTCTGTCAATGAAGGCCCTCTACATTAAGCAAAATGGCAAATAATAATGATTCGAGCCAACCTGGATTGCAATCTTGTCGGGTTAAAATCAAGTGCTGCTCTGCCTCCAAACCCTCCTAATTAGCATTTAAACCTGTGATTTTAACTGCAGCGTGTTGCATCAATGTAGCATCAACAATGCAATAACCTGTCACAGCTGCTTAGCATTAAACGTCACCTGATGGAATGGAATGAAGGCAATATTCTTCCGTTCATTGGATGCAATCATTTGTAACGATTGTAGCCATTGTTATACTGTTAACTACCTTTTGAAATTTCCACATTTGTTCCCATTATTTTTCAAAGCTCCATATCTTGATACGTTGTATTTGTTTCTTTAGCGTAGCCTACTCCACATCCTGCAATTTTTTAAAAATATATCTCGATACCTCATTTGGGCTTGTAAATCTGCATTTTTGGGTTCATTAGGCAGAAAAAATATGTTTCGGTTTTTCACAAAATAGCATGTGCCTGGAAGTGACTGCACTAGCTAGTGGATCCACTAGGTGGCAACACTCACTGTTGGGCCTTTGCCTCCAAGTTAAAGAAGAAGATGGAAAACAACAATACAACAAAAGAAAACGAAGGTGGAAATAGCAAAAAAAAAAAAAAAATGAAATGAAATGAAATGAGAAGGACAGAAGATACCTGCATTTGTACAACTCAAGTTTATATGACTATAAAGATGATGTGATGGAGAAAAAATGAAGCATGCGCCAGACTTGGATATTTTGTTTGATTAAGTCTTTCTATCATCAAGCGCTGCTCTGTTTGATTCAGTTTAAATGAGCATTATGAGTAAAGACTTGTGCTTTCTGTATGTCTTACAACATTTCTGCTTGTGTTCAGATGAGAAGGAGAAATAGTTTCTGTCCCACACAACAGTTAACACAGTCCCTCACCAAGTAAACATGAAAACCAAGAAGCACTAATTTTGGGCTTGTTGCTTATTTTTTCTAGAGAGATCTGGCAACATGGAGTTCAACCAAAAAGGTCATCATTTACTTAAACTCATGCTGTTCCAAACCATAAAAAAGGGTGTAGTAACAAAAAGTACAAAAGGAAATAATAGCACTCATTTCAGTTTGTGGCTCTTTAATTATGGCGCAACAATAACGTCAAACATTGTTGGTTCTTGCACCATCACTGATTATGAGTGACATTAAAAACAGATTTTGATGTGTATGTTTGACTCAGATTCAAATTTCAGTCATTTTAATTTAACAAATTAACATATGAAAAAAAAGAAAGAAAAAGAAATGTGGTCCAACCAGCATGCAGAAATGACATCATAGGACCCTTGAAGACCCTCCTGTGTCCAAAAAACAAACAAACAAAAAAAAGCCCTGAAAATTTGACGTTTTATTACAAGTTATAAAATGTGAAATATAAATTAATGAAATTTATATAAAAAAGCCTTGTTTTTGCCTTGAAAAATATATTATAAAACTTTTTGACAGTAATGATTAAGATGTGTACAGTAAAACTTTTTAAGGTGCAAGAAACATTTTATTATGTTACAATGGCTGATCATGTTAAACTTGCCAGTTGAATAAAACACAATGGTGCATTTAGTGAACATTGTGTGTTTGCATTTGCCAGCAAGTCTCTATGAGAGAAAGAGCGGACTGCTGTTCTGAAGGAGGGGAGATGTATAAACACATAAAAGTGGTGTTGCAATTTTTGCCTTTACAATCACCGGCTTCCTTTGATCCCGCCCAAAAAAAAAAAAAAATCTTTTCCTCTGTCTCTCCCTCTTGTTTCGATGAGATAACAAGATTACACTTCTCCCTAAATTCCTCCATTGCATAAACACTTTCGCGCAGGGAGGGAAAATAACACGCAGGCAACAAACCGCGGGCACTTGAACCAGACTGCTGTGAAAATAAACTGTGCTCCCCTGTTTGCGCTGCTCTGTGTGCCAGCGCCTAACACAGTCAGAGACGGCAGGGTTGCACTGTCATGGCAAGCTTGAGAAAGAAATAAACAAGACCCAGAAAGGCGATGAGTGTTTGTGGGTTGGCTGGACAGAAGTACAGAGGTTTTTTATTATTATTAGTTGATGCCAAGTGGTGTGAAGCAGCTATGATGAAACTGATATGCTGCTAGCATGATATCATGATCTGAACTTGTACAGATCATCAAAACTATGATGAAAAGAAAACTAACTTCAAATTTGTTGAATATCAGCTATTCATGATGTTAGCACAATGGTGCTGTCGAACTGTAACCTTAACATGCCACAAGAGCACTGCTTCATTTTATTAAGGGAAAGGGAAGGGAAGTGGTGTGTGGCCAAGTATGGTGACCCATACTTGGAATTTGTCCTCTGCATTTAACCCATCCAAGTGCATACACAGTAGTGAACACACACCCAGAGCAGTGGGCAGCCAATACTGCAGCGCCCGGGGAGCAGTTTGGGGGTTTCGGTGTCTTGCTCAAGGGTCTCACCTCAGTCGTGGTCCCTGCCGGACCTGAGACTCGAACCCACGACCTTCGGGTTACAAGTCCAACTCTCTATCCATTAAATTTTATTTTAATTAAATTTCATTTTATTAATAGAACTTACATTTAATAACTCAAAAAAAAAAATGTAATGAAAATAACATACTGTCCTACATATTTATCTAGAAGTTGGTGAAATATGATCTCTCTCTCTATCTATCTATCTCTCTATCTATCTGTCCATCCATTCGTCCATCTATCTATCTATTTATCTATCTATCTGTCCGTCCGTCCGTCCGTCCGTCTGTCTATCTATTTGTACATCTGTTTACCTATCTATCTATCTATCTATCTATGTCTGTCTGTCTGTCTGTCTGTCTGTCCATCCATTCGTCCATCTATCTATTTATCTATCTATCTATCTGTCCGTCCGTCCGTCCGTCTGTCTGTCTATTCATCCATTCGTCTATCTATCTATCTATCTATCTATCTATCTATCTATCTATCTATTTGTACATCTATCTATCTATCTATCTATCTATCTATCTATCTATTTGTACATCTATCTATCTATCTATCTATCTATCTATCTATCTATATCTGTCTGTCTGTCTGTCTGTTGGTCTGTCTGTCTGTCCATCCATTCGTCCATCTATCTATCTATTTATCTATCTATCTGTCCGTCCGTCCGTCCGTCCGTCTGTCTATCTCTCTATTTGTACATCTATCTATCTATCTATCTATCTATCTATCTATCTATCTATCTGTCTGTCTGTCTGTCTGTCTGTCCATCCATTCGTCCATCTATCTATTTATCTATCTATCTATCTGTCCGTCCGTCCGTCTGTCTATTCATCCATTCGTCTATCTATCTATCTATCTATCTATCTATCTATCTATCTATCTATCTATCTATCTATCTATCTATCTATCTGTCTGTCTGTCTGTCTGTCTGTCCATCCATTCGTCCATCTATCTATTTATCTATCTATCTATCTGTCCGTCCGTCCGTCTGTCTATTCATCCATTCATCTATCTATCTATCTATCTATCTATCTATCTATCTATCTGTCTGTCTGTCTGTCTGTCTGTCAGTCTGTCGGTCTGTCGGTCTGTCTGTCCATCCATTCGTCCATCTATCTATCTATTTATCTATCTATCTGTCCGTCCGTCCGTCCGTCTGTCTATCTATTTGTACATCTGTTTACCTATCTATCTATCTATCTATCTATCTATCTATCTATCTATCTATTTGTACATCTGTTTACCTATCTATCTATCTATCTATCTATCTATCTATCTATCTATTTGTACATCTGTTTATCTATCTATCTATCTATCTATCTATCTATCTATTTGTACATCTGTTTACCTATCTATCTATCTATCTATCTATCTATCTATCTGTGTCCGTCCGTCCGTCCGTCCGTCTCTCTATAATTTCTCTCTCTGGTCGTCTCTGCGCTGGTGGGGCCCCTGAGGTCTGTGCGGAGCAGCTGTTTCGCTCTAACAGTATTATTCTGCCTGGGGCTCCTCGGGGACCCCGGCAGTCTCGTTAATCAAAGCCTCTGTGAGCTTTACCCAGCGCTGGTGCATCTTCCCCTGCCCCATCCATCATAAACCCCAGCAACACTGCGCGCGTGTGCGCACTCTTCCTGTTTTGAGAAATAAATTGAGACACTACAAGAAAAAAGCAATTAAGGGAGGTCTTTGGTCTATCATTCACAGGCTAATGGACCACCTATTTCTCTTATTTATTTATCTGTATAGTGGAACTGGCAATACTGGTGAGTATTGTGAAGTCTGATGTTCCTCATCTTTTAAGGGCGCTCTGTCTCTCAAAAGAAATAAATGAGGGTCTAAACTGGACACAGGGCCAGAGGAAATTCATCACGGCCTGTGTGTGAAATTATGAGCAGGAGCTGATGGACGGTCAGTGTGAAGGTGAGAGAGCCTGAACTGGGCTCTGTTTGAGGAGTTGTGTTTACATCGAGCTCATGATAATGTCAGAAGCAGTTGTGGTCACTCGTGACTTTACTGTGTGACTCACAGACCTTCACAGACTCTTCCTTCACTCAACATGCCTTTCTACTAACCATGTTACAAAGAAAAAAAAAATTCTGCCATTATTTACTCACTCTCATGTTGTTCCAAACCTTGCTTTCCATGGAGCACAAAGCAGATATCTTTGCAGAATCCCCCCCCCCCAGCCTTTTCCATTTAACTTTCTTTAAAGAACAGAACTAAATTCAAGTTGTGGTCAATAAAATCATGCTGCAGCTCTGAAAATTCATTCCTGTTGGTGTTCAATTAAAAACAAAACAAACAAAAAAAAAACATATTAATAAAATTAAAATAGATAGATAGACAGACAGATAGATAGATAGATAGATAGATAGATAGATAGATAGATAAATTATGAACCTGAGATAGATAAATTTCTCTTTAATAACCTGTACTACCAGGGACAGTAATGTTATTTTGACTGCAGCTCCAGTAATGTATTCTGACTTCACATTGCACGGTTGAGTGGAGAGAGGAGAAAGAAATGGCTGCCATTGTAATGGAAACCCCATTATAGCCCAGTTTAAGGGTAGGAGTAAGTGGGTGGTATGGTATAATTACCTGTCTCCATTAAATCCCAGGTCAAAGGGTTATACTGCAATTGCATCAAATTGACCGCATTTGGGGGCACTTGGGCAATTGCAATGCAGATAGTTCTTCCTGGCAATCTGAAGTCCTGGATTTCAATTTGAATAATAGAAATAAGACTGAGACCGCTTTGGTCGGCAGTGGAAAGTGATTCGTTATGAATTTCTTTTTGATATTTGTTGTTAAATCAGAATGTGCTAATTGCTTCTGTTTCACACAGGTGTTTCCTGTACGCTGGATTTATGCTACAACACTCTCACCAGGTAATATGAAGCCACCCCTCACTTATACTCCACTAAAGTCTGCATGGAAATAATATTTCTTGTCTATCCCAGCCAAAAGAACTACACATCAATGATGCCATTTCCAATCTGTGGCGTAACACAAAGTGACGTGAAGTGTTTTGGTGGGTTCAGAGAAAGTGCATCCAGTGCATTTGCATGAAAGCGACTTGTAGGTTCATTAAAACAGGAAATCTCCATCACACTATTTTGACAAACTTTTAATGGTCTTCCCATTGCATCAATTTGCATCACTTTGCTTCGAAACGGGCCCCTGTGCACCATGGTAACGGCACCGGTCAAGGCGGCAGAGCAAATGGAAAGCAGGACTCTCTGGTAATATGGATACAATTACTAGAGATTACTGGGTAATGGTTACCACATGGACACAATGAGAACCTGATAATTCCCCCCACCCTCCTTCACCTCCTCATGTACATCTAGGTGCTTTCCTCTCACTTGCCACCAAAAGAGAGAGAGAGCGATAGAGAGAGAGACAGTCGAAGAGTGTGTGACTCTGAGAATGTGAAACAACCCAGAAAGAAAATGAAGGCTGATGGATATTTGTATCCTTTGCCAGGTTTTCATTCTTTCTAATTTCCTGTTCAGTTTTTACATGGTGTCAGAGCAGGGGGAGGCTGTCAAACCTGGCTCCTTCACACGGTTGAGTCTCATTCGGCACTTGACTTTATCTGATAGGAATGGAGACAAGAATCCTACTGCCTGGAAGGTGACATTGCTTGGGGTCTGGATCAACTCACTGGAAGCAAATCAATCTGCGGGGTGCCCCGTATACACGGAGGTTGTTACATGGCTTTGTCAGGGCTCTGTAGAAAGGTTAGCGATGGAAACCGCTGACTTTAGCTGTTTGATTACAGAGTGCAGCTTTCTGAGAATAATCGGTGTATGATAGCTTACTCTGTTCTCAAAAAGGTGTATTACGATACAAACCGTTCATGCATGTCAACAAATTAAAACAAATCTTAGGGCAAAGTGTGTCCTTTTTGCTCTTCCAGCATCAAAAGCACTAATCTGAAGACAATTTTAGTAGTGCTTGCATGTAAAAAAGAAAAAAAGAAAAAGGCCCTATTATACATACAGTACTGCAAAGTTTTTGGCTCAGGGGTAAAAAGAACGGTGTACTGTTTGCAAACATTCCTTCATATCTTAAAAAAAAGAGTTTTTTCTTTAAGCACTGAGCCAGAAATCTCCCCTTAAGTAGCATTTACATGCAATAAACTTTCCACTTTTATTCATAATATTCTAAGGGTTTTTACAGAGGGATTTGTTCATACAGGTGCATCTCAATAAATTAGAATGTCGTGGAAAAGTTCATTTATTTCAGTAATTCAACTCAAATTGTGAAACTCGTGTATTAAATAAATTCAGTGCACACAGACTGAAGTTTAAGTCTTTGGTTCTTTTAATTGTGACGATTTATGCTCACATTTAACAAAAACCCACCAATTCAACAAATTAGAATACTTCATAAGACCAATAAAAAATTTTTTTAGGGAATTGTTGGCCCTCTGGAAAGTATGTTCATTTACTCTATATGTACTCAATACTTAGTAGGGGTTCCTTTTGCTTTAATTCAGCGTGGCATGGAGGGGATCAGTTTGTGGCACTGCTCAGGTGTAATGGAAGCCCAGGTTGCTTTGATAGCGACCTTTCAGGTCATCTGCATTGTTGGGTCTGGTGTCTCTCATCTTCCTCTTGACAATACCCCATAGATTCTCTATAGGGTTCAGGTCAGGCAAGTTTGATGGCCAATCAAGCACAGTAACACCATGGTCATTGAACCAGCTTTTGATACCTTTGGCAGTGTGGGCAGGTGCCAAGTCCTGCTGGAAAATGAAATCAGCATCTCCATAAAGCTTTCAGTAGATGGAAGCATAAAGTGCTCCAAAATCTCCTGGTAGATGGCTGCATTGACTTTGGACTTGATAAAACAAAATGGACCAACGCCAGCAGACGTCACGGCACCCCAAATCATCACTGACTTTGGAAACTTTACACTGGACTTCAAGCAGCTTGGATTCTGTGCCTCTCCAGTCTTCCTCCATACTCCAGACCTTGATTTCCAAATGAAATGCAAAATTTCCTTTTATCTGAAAAGAGGACTTTGGACCACTGAGCAACAGTCCAGTTCTTTTTCTTCTTAGCCCAGGTAAGATGCTTCTGACTTTGTTTCTGTTTCAGAAGTGGCTTAGTAGCCCTTTTCCTGAAGACGTCTGAGCGTGGTGATTCTTGATGCACTGACTCCAGCTTCAGTTCACGCCTTGTGAAGCTCTCCCAAGTGTTTGAATCGGCTTTACTTGACAGTATTCTCAAGCTTGCAGTCATCCCTGTTGCTTGTGCACCTTTTCCCAATTTCTTCCTTCCAGTCAACTTTGCATTTAATATGCTTTGATACAGCACTCTGTGAACAGCCGTCCCTGTCAGTAATGACCTTCTGTGACTTAACCTCTTTTTGGAGGGTGTCAATGACTGTCTTCTGGATCATTGCCAAGTCAGCAGTCTTCCCCATTATTGTGGTTTCAAAGAACGAGAGATACCCGGAATTTATACATTAGGCATGGTCATTTAATGAAACTCAAATATAAATATTCAAATATTTTGAGATACTGGATTTTTGACTTTCATGAGCTGTAAGCTCTTATCAAAATTAAAACAAAAAACTTTTGAAATGTTTTACTTTACATGCAATGAATCTAAAATATATGAAAGTTTCACTTTTTGAAATAACTTACAAGAAAAAATGAACTTTTTCACGACATTCTAATTTATTGAGATGCACCTGTATATCATTAGCTATTTTTATATAAGATTTTATTTCTAAAAATATGTTTTTTTTGTTGCCTGTTGGCAGTTTTTTTCTGATTTATGCAGTAATAAAAAATAGATATCCAAAATCCCCTTTGTAAAAACTAATATGTGCACAAAATGAAACAAGAACTTTGAATCTGATTTAATCCAATGTTCAAAATGTATGCAAATTAGTTCATATTTAATTAGGTAATGCCACATTTGCACATTTAAACATAACATTTCAGGAGTGTCTTAAACTGTGATGAATCAACTGGTGAAATCATGGTGATATCTATTATTCTTAAGAAAGTATCTGATCATAGGGATGTAGATGTGGTTGCACCAGCTCTGCAATATGGCAGTCAAATCACGTTTAGATATCTTTATGCAGTATGGATTGTTTCAAAGCAGCCTACATATTAAACAGGGAAAAAAGTGTCAGTGTTGCAAAGAAACTGAATTTTAATTATAATTACAGCTACAGTCTCAACTTTAACGTAGCTCTCCAGTCTGTTCATAAAATAAATGAACATGAAAATGTCATAGTTTGAAGATGTTTAACAGCCGACAAGTAATTTTCTGGCAAGTTTGCACTTACTAGCTGTTTCAAAACACTTAAATAGACTCTGTATGAACTTTGCTTTGTCCAAATTTTGTTTGAAACGATTTCACTTTATATATACAATATATAATTAAGAGATTCAGAAAGAGACATTCAAGACTTTACAAAAAAAGCCATTGCCATTGTTTTTAACACCTGTGAAGGCATTAAAATAATGAGTTCTGGGTGTTTACTAGCTGTTTGATACCTGTCATAAGTCAGAAGAGTCCAGTCTTAAAAACGGGAGCAAATGGATGGACTAATTACAAAGTAACATCTCACAAACTACCACTTGCTGCAACATCCTAATGTCCAGTGTTACTGTAGCTCAAACAGTACAGCCTGTGTTAGCAACACTAAGGTCAGAGGTTCAGTTCCCAAGGGTGCTTTGAATAAAAATATCTGCCAAATCATCATTGTATGCAGTGTGAACTTTCAATAAGCAAAATCAAATGTGGTAGATCATTTCAATTCAAAACAGTACAACATTCATTCAGCTGGATAACAAAAAACAAATTGTGTCTACTGAGAACGAGACCCAGATGAGCATGAAATGGTGCCCCATGTTGTTGTCTCTCTCAAGAGTAGCTGTAGGGTAAGAGAGGGTCAGCAGCGGGCATCAGCTGAACGTTAAGGTGCATATGGTCCTGCCCGATCCACTCGCTGATTGATTGGCTCAAACGCTGAGAGGAAGGAACTGAGCCACGGGCTCTCAACACATCCATCCATCTCATGGTCACCAGCCTGCTGGGGTGTAGACAGATGAGCTGTCGAACCTTCAGAAAGTGAGAAAGTCCACTGAACCCTGTGGTACATCCAGGGATGGAATTTCAAGATCAATAGTTGGATGGATCATGGTGTTTACTTTAAGCTAATAAACGTGCCAACGGTTCTTATGTCTGCTGCAGATGTTTTGAAGAGAATATAAATTTTTTGTGAATACTGAACCTTTGTACATTTATCTCAAAGACATCAAAACCTCTGTGAGAAACTTTTCAAATGGGATCTTTTCTCAAATCATCCTGACCAGTAATGTTCTGTGGGTCTTTAACTCCAGGAAACAATTCCGTAAGAATTTCTCCAGCATATTCTCAAGGCAAAAAAAAAAGGCATTTGCCAATGTTTTCAGTGTACTAAAATATCACTGCTAACCAAAACAAATGCTGTGGTGGCAACCACAAGCAAAGGAAGGTTTAGGGTTATATTCTTAAGTTGCATAATTCACCTCTGTTTCCCTCATTTTTTACAGATACACAATGGGAAATGTTATGATTTGCTTGTCAACAACCCAGTGGTGGCCAGACCAGAACTTCACTGTGAGTGGAATGCCAGCGTCTTTTGCAGGCCTCAGTATCAGCTGGTTCTATTTATGGATGAAGAGCAAGCTAAAAGGCCCATTATGGAGCGTTTTACACAGATTTGAGTTACGGTGCGGGAAATGTTTTTAGGGGACCATCTGAGGGTGTAGATGGCAATGAAGCTGAAGAAGCTTCTAGGAAATCTCGTGTGATGTGTGCCTTCTTTAAACAGCCACACAACTTTCTTGCATGTGTAGAGGGATGGTGTGAGGAAAAAAAGGCCTATTTAGCATGCTGGATTTATCTTGAGAGATTTGGATTTGTTTAAAATTCTAGTTTGATTTGATTTATTTTTAAAAAATATGCCAGGTTAAATTTTGCAGCAAGTCATTATAGCTCAGTCTAGAACAGATATGATAGTATTCTCTGTCATTTTATGCACTGTAAAAGCTTTGAGGCTGACTATCAAAATCTGGCTTGAAAACCAGATAAATCCTCCATGCAGTCAACAGAACTTACACAGCACACATCAGGAGCACTGCTTAGGCTGAACTTTGATCAGTTTTCTCCCCGTTCTCCCCTGTGCTGTAATGTAATGTATAAGATTTGTTATTTTTCACACAGTTTGTTTAGTAAGAATCACAGATCAGCAGAAAGACCTCCATTTACCCCCGTTTCCCTGTGTCTCCCCACCCATCCAATCCTGGATGATTGTTTCATTACAGCATTGGGTGTGATCAGTTGACGCCCCAGTGAAGCAGAAGACGCCGCACCCTTCTCTTCCATAACCAATCACTCTCTGCTTTCTGTCTTGCATAACCAGTTGGCAGTGCAGATTTTGCTTTTTCTTGCCAGTCCGAACTGATGTCATATTTTGTTGTGACATTATGGAATGAGATTAGATTTTAAATATTACTCAGTCAAAAACTATTAGAGCAGTAATATTCCTCCTGTTTCCAGAATTATCACATGGGAAATCTGAAATGATGGAAGACTATTTACATAATGATTAATGTGCTTACAAAACACTAAAACACTTTTTAAATATTTACATACACACATTTACCAGACTTTTGCACCTTTGAGATTGGATTTTTTTTTAACAAGAGTAGCAACAGATATTTTCTTATTGTGACATGCGTCCAGATTATCAAAAAAAAAAAAAAAAAAAAAAAAAATGTAGGGTGGGACTTGGTTCAAACCATCATTTTCAATCCATCAGTGGATTGGGCAGATCTGAATGTGTAAGATTGTAAGAAAGAAGAAGGATTTAAGCAAAATGAACGATTGGAGATTGGCCTACATTACCAGAAAGAAGTTTGTTGTTTCACTGGAAAGAGTTATGGTGTTTTGATTAAAAATGACAAGAAAAAAGGATAACACTTATAAGTAAAATATAGGGACCAATTCTCACTATTAACTATTTGCTCATTAGCATGCCTATTATTAACATATTGGCTGTTTATTAGTACTTATAAAGCACATATTCTGCATAACCATAGTCTACATCCCTAATCCTGCCCAATACCTAAACTTAACAACTACCTTACTAACTATTAATAAGCAGCAAATTAGGAGTTTATTGAGGCAGAAGGCGTAGTTAATGGTTTGTTAATAGCGAGAATTGGACCTTAAAATAAAGTGTGACTGAAAAAAGTTACTAATTAAACATTGCATGGATAAATCATTCAAAATAAGACCAACATGCATTTAGATTATAGATAGGGTGAATTTTCATTTCATATAGACTTTATAATTTAAATTGTCTATACAAGAGGAAATAAGAGGATGAATTTAAAGCAAGATTTTGATAGCAATACAGATCTACAGTGTTGTTCAGCTGGGATATGAGAAACTGTTGTGGAAAAAAAAAAATGATGCACTTTATATTTAACAAACTTTCAACGGTGCACTGAAGAATACATTTACAAGATAATTGTAAAACAAATACACAACTGACCAAAGTCAAGGCCAGCTTGAAGTCCTATTAATTTACTTGTCAACCCAACGACCACGTCTTAATATGACTGTACCCAGAACAGAAAAGCATGCTAATGTTTACTCAGATTAGATGGTCATCTCTGATAATCACGTTCCAGGATGGAGAAATCCTTGGCCAGCTCTGCCAGCGTTTGAAAACCAGTGCCAGTTTCCAGCAGTGAGTCTAGGCCAGAAAGGCTAGTTGGATATGAAAGCCAATGATGGACCATCTATGGTGAGAAATAGCCCCGGGGTTCATGAGTGCCAGATGGGTATGTTACAGTCTTAGTCTTAGTGCACAATGCCCACATGACTGGCCGTAACTAAAATCTAGTTACCAAAGGCCATTAAAAAATGCATATCTTTTGCAAGGAAGTTCCACATGAGTGGTGAAGGAACTCCAGTGATAATGAATAGATTATAATTTCAGTAGCAATTATAGTGGTTTAATTACTGAGATGTAGTCATGAGCTTTAATGATGTATAAGAACTAAGATTTTCCACTACCATGCATGTACAGTACACTACAAGTCTAAAGTCTGGAATAATTAAGATTTTTTAATGTTTTTGAAAGAAGTCTTTTATGCTCATCAAGGCAAAATACAGTAAAACAGTAATATTGTGAAATATTATTACAACTTAAAAGAATGGATTTCTACATGAATATATTTTAAAATGTAATTTATTCCTGTGATGCAAAGCTGAATTTTTAACATCATTACTCCAGTCTTCAGTGTCACACGATCCTTCAGAAATCATTCTAATATGCTAATTTGCTTGGAAATGAAATTGGAAACTGTGATTTCCACAAATATTGTAACCATCAAATATCAGCTTGCTAAATTGTAAAATTAAAGGATGGCCAAACACAGAGCCCTGCAGCACTCTAGAAGTTTGTTTGATTTATGCTTGCTAACCTGATTCTGCTTACTTATCTTGATAACTAACATTTTACAAACCAAGAGAGCACAATCGCTGCAAATGGAGAGATAAATGATGACTTACTATGTCAAGCACCAAGGACAAATCCCAAAAGATAAGAACACAAGAGAGAGAGAAAGCTTGCTCGGTTCTGAGAGTCCCATCAAAGCCAGAAGAGCTTCCTTAGTAGAATTATCAGCTTTGAAACCAGAGCGATCCATGCTTAGGTCCTAAAGCAGTAGAGCTGTGAGCCATCTTGAAATCAGATAGAATGAAATGACCCTCTTGTGAGCTAAACTCCCAAGGTCAAGTGCATTACATCTCTCTCCTTCATTAGCTTTCCATTTCTGTTTGGGGTTCATAAGTTTGACATTTCACAGAAAGTCAATATTACACTTTTCACTTGGTGAAGTAACTGTGGTTGCAGTTATATATTTCTAGCGGTTTGGATGACGGTCAAATATGCAATATAGCAGCAATTTTGAAAACCAAGTTTAGGTCTCTTGTATAATTGCATAAAACTTTCATTGCATGTATTTATTTTCAGACCTATGTCTGTGTATTTTGGACTTAAATACTAAGAAAGTGAAAGCTAAGGTGATCCACTCATGATTCACCAATATTTACTCTTGCTTCATGTTTCTTGGCTTTGCTCCCTTGTCTTCATGGGGAAATGCAGAAAAAGGTTTCCTTTTTAAATACATGTCAAAATGATGACATCCTTCAGTGTTGACTAGATCACAATAAGGAGAAACTGTGACTAGATCCATCCAGTCTCATAGTTTAAGGATCACAGAAAAGTCATCCAAACACACAAAACATCCACAAAACTATTATTCTAATTGCCTTGTTAATTTTAAATATCACATGTTTCTGAGAGGTTAATTATTAAGATATTGTTGGAAGTTTCTCTGTCAGCCCAAAATTAACTGCCAAACTCACATTGCTTTGATCTGTTGTGTAATTGTTGTACCGTACAGCAGAAAGCAACAAATCACTCCAGTTCAGTGTTTCGAATCTGTGAAATTATGTGGAGAAAAAACTTGAGTGGAGGCCAAGAAAAATACACCATACTTTTGGCCCTAAGGCGCTTTGAGATTTCCTTTCACATCCTGAGCTCAAATATGATCTCTGTGCCTCCTGTAAAGGGAGAGATCGGCAAATGCACACTTATAAGAGCCATAACTGACCAACTGTTTGCTGTCTCAGAAAATTCTAGTTTAAACACAATATTGTTGCTGAGGATGTTTGTTCATCTTTTATTTATATTCTTTATATGCTTTTTATTTCTTCCAAACTGTTGTTATCTTTAATGGATATATGAGAGTACTGTATTTGCTTTTGGAAAGTTGCAACCCAGGCTCATTGGAAATACGTGCCTCTACATACATTTCTGCAACCCCGTAATTATGTACCTTACTGCACGTTTCGCGGCAGTTTCAAAGTGAAATGTCCAGAGAGTGGCGCTAAAACACACGTTTAATATGTGACCGTGGCACGTTTTTATTACGTTGATACAGGCACGTATTGCTGCGTTTTTATTATGCTGATTGAGGTACGTTTTGCGGCCATTCAGAATTCAAATATCTGGTGAATGTCGCTAAAGATTAATGCTCTATCATGTTGGAAATATCCCCTACACCAAACCCAAACCTAAACCTACCCGATAGTGTTAACAAATGCAAAAGTAATATAAAAACGTATTCGCTGATGCAGCCATGCTATTTTAACTTCCTTATGCGGATTTGAGCTGTTTAGTCAAACCGTAGTTTCACGGGGATTCATACCGGAGCTCTTCATCACCTAAGTGCAACGCCGTGTCGCATGAGCTACCGAGTAAATCTACTAAACTAGAAAACTCATATATATGAAGCTGTATATGTGACGACAACGTTCTAAAGTATCAGTTTTCAAATCGTGCAGGATGTTAAAATTGTTTTTAAGTCATAACATAACATTCTGCAACTAATTGTGTGAAAATTAACCTTTATTAATCAAAAATATATCTGTAAATTATACTTTTGTGTGAAAAAGAATAAAAGTTGTCAGAGTTTTACTGCCTCTAGTGTTCATTTCAACTGGAAACTGCAGCGATTTGTATGTATAGGTACGTTTTTTCAGTTTTGCAGAAATGTATGAATAGGCACGTATTTCCAGTGAGCTTAGGTTGGAAAGATCACATCCTGTAGTGTACTTTGTACCTTTAACATTCATACTTAACATTTTGCTGGACTTGGTGCGTTATGTATCTGTATAGGCTGTATGTGAAGTTTAATATTTCCATAATATTATCATTTACAGTAATATGCTTCAGAATGACTGATAATGCACAAATAAGGGTGTGAGTCATGGCAAAAGATCCTGTTTATGAGCACCGTTTGTGAACATTCACAGAAATTTTACAGTCAGTTAACCATAGCTTGCTCAGTTTAACTGTGTGTTTTATTAGAGGTGAAGAGATAATCTTTCAAATGAATGTAAGTGAAAGGTTCACCAGATGTTTATAAACCATAATTTTGAAAAACAGCGCTAACACTAGCAGCATGTCATGTTTTACGAACACACACACACACACACACACACACACACACACCCAGAAGAAAAGCGACTATAATAACAACCAGATGAGAATTTCTCATGGTATTTTTTTTCTTTAATTTTCACTTTGGACTAATCATTTTGAAATGTGAAGACTCTCCAAGTTTCATTATAAAATATGCCGTAATTCCTTAAGTCTTGCTTCTTTTCAGTTATTCGTGCTTTCTGCAAAGAAATTAATAACAAAAACAAACAAATCCAGGTATAACCAATAGATCTAACCCAAGACATAAAATTCATACATTAAACTAATGAATACAGAGAGATTTCAATGAAATATTACAGCTTGTATGCTTTATGCATTTTGTGTGGCTTTGAATTGGAAATTTGATACTAATTTAAGATTTTTATTTATTATTTTTTCTTCTCTCTCTCTCTCTTTTTTTTAAGTTCAGTATGTTCCTTCAAAAATCTTTGTTATAATGTGAAAATCATCTCTGAAAAATCACAAATATGTGAATGAACTTGCATAAATAATACTAAAGAAACAATGGAATGACAGGCAACAATACAAAAGTAATAGAGGACAAAAGGGAAAAAAAAGTAGACCTTGAAATTAGGAAGCGCTGAAGTGTAAATTCACATTTTTGAGGTGTTGACACTCTTGGGGAGTTATTGGTAGGAATGAGAGTTTTTGGCTGGGGGTGGCAGGGGGCTGGAGGAGATAATTCCATAATTCCTAGAGCTTGAGTTGATCCTGGAACATGTTACTCCCAATCTCCTGGTTTGGCTACATCAAGACCAGCTGTACAAGGGAGGAGGGGAGAGGAGTAAGTTAAATATCTTCAGATGTTAAAGATCCCCCCAAGTATCATGTCATATTTCAGTTCTATTCAGTTGCCATTCTTGAAGACATTATGTCCATTTAACTCGGCAAACCCGATCACTATAACTTTTGCATTGTCCATATATATTTAAAATCATTATTAATCATGACCTTGAGTGACTGCATATTGCAGGATGTGACTTGTAGTTAGCAGTATTCATTACAGTTTCCTCTTTATTTTCATTGATTGGAATGACAGCATTCTCAAACCATTTTATTTCTGACATTTATGAGTGAACTGGATATGAAATGAGAAAAAAATGTACAATGGGATTTGTTTTTATTCATCAGGAATTGATAGGATTGCGAAAACCAGGTACAAGAATGCTACTATACATATTGAAAAAGGAATTTTGTCAGAATGCATGGACAGTTTTAAATGGCTGTCAATGGAGAAAGATGCTTTTTGGTCCAGATTATGTAGCTAACAGCAGGTGCTAAAGGGGCTATGCTAACTATGTATATGCTAAACCTTGACCCTTTGAGCCAGATCTGATGATGTCAGCTAAAAAGGGCAGTCATTTCAGAGGCAATGCAAGGACAAACATTATTTCTAAAAGTAACATATACTTAAGAATCATTCATGATGAAATCAGGAACATTAGGAAAGTAAAGACTTTAATGTTAAAATCACATTTATAATTTTGTTTCATTCTATAGCATATGGACAGAGAGCGCACACAAACCCACACAAACTCACACGCCATCCTAATGCATGAATAACGCGATCCTTCAGAATGAGTACTTTGGTTCCAAACCAGACATGCTGCTGAAAGTGTCTCCACTTGAGCGCAATCAATCTTGTTTATTATCTGATATGTGGATCCTGGGTGGTAAACATGTCAAATTAGTGCTAATGAATGGTTCGGTCTGCAATGGCGAGAGCCAAAATCTTGAGTTCAACCAACTATTAAGAAGAATTATTTCTCCTCTCCAGCTTGCATGGATACTTGGTACCCTCCACATCTGCTCTGCGGTCAGTTTTAAGAGCTCTGGTTTAGATAGAGATCAGATTTTAGGATATGGTCTGTTTCACCATGGTAAAATGCATCAGATTATGTCTTAGCTGTGAACATTTAAAGGCTTTAAGTGGAGTTTGCTGTAGCAAACCCACTTGTTTAACATATCTAATGATCTAGAACAATTACAGGAGAGATTTAGAGATAACCAAGCAGATTTTGGTTGACTACAAGAAATTTAGCAACAAATTGAACAAAATGTAAAAAAGAAGAAGACATTTAGGTATGTGAAGTATAACAACTCAGGCTTATTGGAAAACGTGTTTTGTGTGGCAACATTTCAGAAAAATAATATTATGCTCCTTCTTGCATATTTCGTGCCATTTTCAAAGTGAAATATACAAGTGTAATATACATGGCAATATCAATGTGTTTGGTGTTGGTGGAATAGATCTGCTATGCTGAGACTTGTACTGAGAGTGCTGACTGCCAATACATCCACAGACATGCTGCTGCTACACATGTAACACACATGAAATTACCTGTAGCAGATCTATACAGGTGGAGCTGGGGGAGGTGGAGGGTTTCTGAAGCGCGTTACAGCTGCTACAGTACAGCAAGCGCCGGCCAAGTATTTGAATATTCAGCAGCAAACTCATTGCTAATGCGAAAGAAACCAATCAGCTGCGCCATGTGAATAATGATGTGATTCTATGAGTTAGAATCTATCGGACGGAGCAATCTACAGTTTCATGAGAGAACTTTGTATTTACTACTTCAGAAAAGCCATACTGTATATATGGAGCTGGTTATGTTGTACAAACATCATGAGTTAGTTTATAAATCAGGCACTATGGTAAAAATGTAAATCTGGTAAAACTACAATGAACTTTATATAGGTTTGTTTATTATGCTATGCAACATAAACATGTTGCAACATAAAATGCATGAACATAGCTAAGGATATATACAGTAATGCAAGCTTGGCTAGGCATTAATCGCCAAAATGAAGATTCTAAAGACTTCAGATGCAAAGTTCTCAAATGAAATTCAGTTGATAAGCTAATACTTAGTGAGGATGCTTCTGCACACATACTGTAGCTGTGGGCCTGAGTTCAAATAGAGGATAACACTTTGTCACAGTCACAGAGTCCTATAACCTATCATATATCATATTCACTTGGTCTACATTTCTGTAACCCCACTCTAACTGTGCACATGCTGAACAAACAAACATGTTTTCAACAAGCTATTCAAAGCATCTAATGACAAAAACATACTTTACACAAGTATGTGGCCAAAAACATCTGCTAAATTTCTAACCTTCACCAGAATTTGTCATGTGAGACTTCTCAGATGGCCAGTGCAGGTTTGTAACAGTGAAACCAAGACAAATTTTCCGAAGCAAATTTGGGGTCGAGTCTGTTTATGGTTTTTGGTCAGATAGACAGACCTGATTATAGATAAAGCAGTTGCATCCAGGACTCCAGCCAGCAGCCATTTACAGTCACTTCTAATCATTCAGAAGAGATGTTGTGCTTTGTAACTATTTTTAAAAGTTTACTGTAAACTTGTATTTCTCAGGAATTTTCACTTTTATGCCCCAGGAGTTGATTTTTATTAAAACTTTTTTATTTTTATTATTTGAAGGTCAAATTAAAACTGTCTTGGGAACTTTACTATGCCTTCATTTTTTTATTCTGCCTTTCAAATGCCTATAGACTGCCAATAGATTTTATTGTTACACTTTATTTTAGGGTGTCTCTTTTACAATGTAATTACACAATTAATTAGTTAAAACCACGTACTTACCCATAGGGATAGGGTTAAGAATAGGGTTTGGTTTAGGGTTAGTTGCTGGTAATTATGCATAATTTACTGTTATTACTATAGTAAGTACATACAGTACAACATGTGTAACAAGAAATAAAGTGTTATCGATTTTTTTTTTCTTTTCCTCAGACCAAAATGTTCAATATTATAAAATATTATATATTAAATATTTTAGTTTATATAAATAAAGATATGAATTATTAGGCAACTATGATTACAAACTATGAAACAAAGAGTGAAATTATCTTAAACATTTTAAACATTTATTGAGTGAAAATAATTCATTGATTTTTTTAAATACACAAATTACAACTGTGACATAATTTTCACTTTGACCAACATTTTTCCACTTTTTCTCACAAAAAAACAAAAACAAAATGTAAATGAATGAATGAATGAATGAATGAATGAATGAATGAATGAAGACAGAGGTCTGGTCTGGGTGAAGACGGGTCTCAGTCTCACTGTTAGATCTGTGCACCCCTCATTGAGCCAGATGTTACTGGGATGAAGCTGGGGGGCTGCCAAAAGAATGCTGAATGATTATGGGAGAAGGCCTCGCATGTGTTTTAAGTGTTTCATTATGATGAATGGCTCATGAAATTTCTATGCTGATCCCAGACCCCTCTCAGAGAGAGAGAGAGAGAGAGAGAGAGAGAGAGAGAGAGAGTGACACATGATGAATTGCAAGAACCACCTTGCTTTCTTAACCATGACATTTCACAACATTAAGGGAGTCGTAATGATGTAACCAAGTTTGCCATGTTAGAATATGCACAAGTGTAAATGAGATTTCAGCGCTAAAATTCTATTATTTAATGACCCTAATGTTCCTCCAAACCCATATGCTGTTATTTTTCCGCATTGTATGTCAACTACATAAGGATTCTTTGAAAAAATATGTACTTTGTTTACCATGGAAAACAAATGGTTGATATGGTGAATAAATAAAGATGCTATTTTGATGATTTTCACTTTTGTGTGAACAATTACTGTACAAAACTTCCAAACCTGATCTCATAACGAAAACGTTCCTGTGGGAACTTTTTCGCAAGACGCAAAATACGTACCGCCATGTACGTTTTGTAATGAGCCTGTACTCCAACAAAAAACGACCCTATAGGTCGTTTGTGCAAGCGCCTTATTACGACCTATATTTCCGTTTTAAAGTTAAGCTCCCTCTAGCGCGTGTAAAAATAATGACAGTGTCGAGTTGCGTCTGTCATCATGAAATGACGTATGACTGTCATTACCAATCAAAATGCGTGTTTATTTAAATGCAATGTGTGGACTTTTTTACACCGATCTCACGGTAAATTCGTGCATATTTTACTAGGTGGCTAATTCGTACGAATGACCACACCTAACCCCACCCCTAAACCTACCCCTTACAGAAATCATGCAAAATCATGATTTTTAGTGCACATTTTATGAGCGCATGCATTCTCTGGGATCAAACCCATGATTGCATGATTACATATCATCATATAACACAATGCTCTACCAACTGAGCTACACATAATCCGAATTATAATGCAGATAAAAGAGTACAAAACATTAATATGAAAATGTCCTGTTGCCGATAGGGACGCGATTGTAGTATACGCTCTGATGGGTCGTATTTCAGGGATTTGGACAAACGACCTATACGGGCGTATTGGTTGGAGGACAGGTTGTTTGTAACATATTCAATGTGAAATTTCCACTGAGTGGCGCTAAAAGAGAGTTCAGTTTTTTTCATATGGTACATATGGTACGTTTTATGTGACGTTGGTTTTGTAGGTGTCACCGCAGTTCTGACTTGAAATGTCCATTGAGTGGCGCTATATTGAGTCTGCACTACACCTAAACCTACCCGATAGTATAAACGAAAGCGAATGTGACATAAAAATGCAATCACAAGCCTTGCATTTATGCTTGTTTTTCGATCTCTCATCTTGAGTCATGTTTTTGACAGGATTTGTACCCAAGGATTCCACATTCTAAGTCCAATTCTGTGCCAGCTGAGCTACCGAGGAAGCTTGTTAAGTCTGGAAAGCGAAACATATCGAGCTGTAATCATAACTGTGTACGAAAACATTTGCAAGTGCTCGCTGTTTCACCATGTTCATTTCTGTTGGAAACTGCAGTGATATGTACTTATTGGTATGTATTTTGTGTCTTGCGAAAAGTTCCCAGAGGTACGTTTTCGTCATGAGATCAGGTAGCAACTTTCATATGACTTCTGAAGACCTGGAATATTGCAGATGGGGTGCTTTTGTCCTTTTTTTAATATTAACCTTCATGGTATGGTATGAAAAATAGCAGCATCGACATTCTGCTAAATATCTCCCTTGTGCAAAGAAAGGAAATTATATTGGTTTAGAACAACATTAGGCTGAACTGTCTGAACTATTCCTTTGAAAAGAGAACAATTAATACTCTTTAAAATAATACCCCATTGTTTGTCTGCTTTCTATCCAACAGAATTGCATTAGTCAAAGAGCCATATCGGTAATGATTAATATTGCAAATATAGTTGGAAGTTCACTGATTTGGAAAACGTTATTTAAGAAAGTCAATAATCACAGCACCTCTCAACACTTGGTTAATGCCAGAACATCATATTGAAGACATTATGAATTTGACCTCAGACATTTTTGAAACAGACCCAAATGTATTACTAATATTACCGCAGGAGCTCCTGGACCATAAACCTCTACACAACTATAAAGACTCAAAAGTCACAGTCCTCAGTGAATTGTGTTGGTCAACTGCTTGTATTGTCTGTACAAGATGAAATAAATGTTAGAAAGTGAGAAGTGGAGTGAAAGGCCTTACATCTCTAGGCTTTCAGAATCATGCTCTGAATCAGCATTATATCTTGCACAACCTTCAGCTTACTCAACTTACCAACATTTACAGGCCAAAAACCCCAGCTCATGTTACTATTGGCTTATGCTCATTGAGAGTTTCCAAATATTGTGAAAGTGTGGTATTTTGCCTCTAGGAGAGCTATGTTGGCATTCTTTATACTGGCGGATGGTCAGCATTGGGCAACCATAGTCTTTGACCCACTGGAGAGAAAGGACACAGAACAGATTTATGGATGAGAGGTGAGGACTGGGAAAATCATGGAATCATTAGAACACAAAACAGGACAGAGCTCAAATTCCCAAAAGAATTCAAGTGTAAGATCAAAGGGGAAAACTGACTGAGAAATTGACAGCAGCTATCAATAGTTTATACTCATCATTCAAAAGGAGAAACCAAAACAATATATGAGATATATGCAGATATATACAAAACGTAAACAAAGCAGAGCTCGCTTACCATTTTGAATATCAGTTACTGTATGTTGGTAACTTTTTCATTTTAAGTGGCTCATGTTGTCTTGAAAATATTTCCAAACCAGAATGCTTGGGTAAGATAGAGCAACATTAGAACAGCCTTCTGTCTGTGCCGTCTTGACTTGCTTTCTTTCATCATTTTTGCTTTAATTCTTATGCGCTGACTCGTTCTCTAAACTGAAAATCCAATCAGAGTTCTCACTCTCACCGACAGCCCGACATGTGGAACGCACCGAAAAAACTAGCCTGACCATCAGCTTGATATGTCCTGGCCTAACAGGACACAAGTTAGTGTAAAATGCCCTGTACCTACAGTATATTCTGCACCTTCACTCCAAAAGGACAAAAGAAGGTGGAGAGCCAATAGATTTATTATTCTGTACTATAGGGGTCCCCAGGCTCTTAATGCAGGTTTTATAATGGCTCTAAAGTCTAAGGCAGGCCCGTGTGACCCATAGGACGTGCCTTGTCAAATATTTAAGGGACTTAAGGTGACATCATAGATTGTAATTATCTCAGTTATTTAGTGTGCAGGGGCCACCGGCTCCCATGACATCATCAGGGCCCATCACTGTGCTGTTTAATTGGGAAATATTGATAATTGGTTGATAGTTGATAGACGTATGTACATCTGCAAAAAGGGCAAATATTGTTGGGGAAACTTGATTTATACCTTTGCCCTTTCTTCCTCCATGACTAAACATTTGATGTGCAAGCTCAGAGCTCTAGCAAAGTGTGTGTCCAGCAGAAATAAGACTTTTATAAATGCCTGTTTCACTGCAGAGTCAGTCAATTCAAAGACAGAAACTTCCAGTTGAGACATTCTGTTAACAGAAGGTACTTGTGTCAGCTCAAACAAGGTTTGCTGAATATCTGCACACATATCTTGTTTTTATTGCTTTCTTTTTAAACAAGATATGTAGTATGTTTTTTATGTATCATATTTGTACTCAATACGTGTAATGTTGAGAAAAGGTAACAGATGTTTTTGTAACACTTTATTTTACAGTGTCTTTGTTCCACATTACATGTCCTATAGTAAAAAAAAAAAAAAAAAAAATTAATTATAAAATAAATGTATTAATAAATTATGCATAATCACATGTAACGGATCCTAAACCAAATGGTAATCCTAACCTTAACCCTACACTAAATATATGTTGTCAAGTAATATTACTCGGTATACTTAAACATACAATTACACTGTAACTGTGTCCTTGTTACAGGTTACATGTACATAAAACATAATTACATGCAAGAAACCCTAAACCAAACCCTAATCCTAACTCTAACCATACAGTAAGTACATGTGACTTGTTTAATTATTGTTATAAATATTAATAAACATTTCAGATTTTTGATTGATTGTGCCCTATAGGTGAAGTGACCATAGAAAACAAACAAACAAAAAAACATTCATATATATATATATATACACACATGTATATATATTAAAAGTTTCAATTAAAAATTAAGAAATAAATTTTAATAAAATAAATTAAATGCTGATTAATTTAATTTAACGTTTATCGTCAAAATAAATAAGATTATTTGAAATTATGATTGCTCCATATCATTCCGAATGTTTCTTTTTCTTTTTTGTTTTTGTTTTTGTTTTTGGAATGATTGTTGAACTCATTCCTTCATCCCATACTAACTTTATTCTCTGCATATAGAGTAAAACTGTCCCAGAATCAGTTGTCCCCTCCCACTCATTAACCCTACGAACAAGCCAAACCTTGCATGGTTCTACAATGATTTTAACAACCCCGCTGTCAGTCAGGATAAATAGCTCTCCATCCCTGATTGTTAAATTATGTCCTCTATTACTCATCAATCTGTTCAGTGGCTGCATTAGAGGAGTGGGTAGGTATGACAGACAGACAGAGGGAGAGACGGGGGGCGGCGCACAGGGGTTAAACGCAGGAGGGAAGTGGCAAGACACACTCATACTGATCCATTAGCTAATGGAAGCCTAAAGCACTGTCACTTAACCCCCTGTGTTCCCATCGTTGTCACACACACCTCCCAGCTCTGTGTTTGTGTGTTTGTGTGTGAACGTGTGCACAGTGCACTTGAAGGTAATAAAAAGAAGATCAAGAGTAGTATTCATGTGTGAGTGCATAAAAGACCTGAAAATGATTATGTTTCTCTACAAAAATATGCACACAACACTGGAACTAAAATGGAGCAAGAAAGATGTAATCCTAGCCCAAATGTAAGCTATATTAAGTTACATTAACCTTACATAAAGACACATGGATACGTCAGTAGGTGGCAACAAGTGACTGTCTTCATGAATGAGTCATTAAAAAATTCAACCAATTTTTTTAAAAAAAACCTGAATCATTCATCCAAATGAGTCACTGAATCAGCTACTCAACTGACTGTTTGAAAACACTGATTCTTTCAGAAAATTACACTACTGTGTGTTGCTTTGCAGAATTTGTTTATCCCGAAATGACGTCTTAAATCATGTGCCGCATGTTGAGAGTAGGTTAACCCCCTATAAATACTGATGGTATCTAGAAAGAATGTGCTTTTCCGCTTCTTCTACTACTTCTGCAACTTCTGACACTTTATGTAGGAGCATTATTTTTTTGAATCGCTTATTTTGATGTGTAGACCACTTTTTAATTGTTGCAGTGCGTTATTTTAAAGTGATAGTTCACCCAAAAATGAAAATGACCCCATGATTTACTCACCTTCAAGCCATGCTAGGTGTATATGACTTTATTCTTTCAGATGAATACAATTTAGAGGTCTGCACGGGCTTTAAACTGAAGCCCGAACCCGGCCTGTACCCAAGATCGTCTGACCCGACCCGACCCGACCCGAGCGGCACAGTTAAATTTAGAGCCCGAACCCGACCCGAACCCGAAGTCTTTTTTTGTCCCCCACAATGAATAGCCAATTAAAAAAACCCTCAAAAAAAAAGATATCTCACGACTGCATGCAACGGTCAGTAAACATAGCCTACATGTAAAGAAACAGATTCATCGAGGCTCGGACAGTTCACAAGGCAAAAGAAAAAACACTTACCAGTTATGAAAGTTTATGAACATCAGGTGCAGCGGTCACATAAATTCTGCCGAGTTTTTGAATGGTTGTATATATGACAAGATGATATTCTTCCACTGAGCAAATTATGGTCATTTTCGTCAGTTAAGGCTCGTTGGCATTCGGCCTGGTTTAAATCAGTCACAGAGATGATCGCATTCATTTGAATTAATTAATTATATAATTTATTTGAATTAGCCAGAGAGAGAGAGAGAGAGAGAGAGAGAGAGGGATGAAAGTTGCGTGTGAACCTGTGTCTGTGCGTCTCTCTCTACAAGCAATGAGGCTTAGTTACTTCGAAAACAGTGATTTTACCCCCTTATTGCAGAGAAATATAACGTTGCGAGACAGTAGCCTATCGAAGCTATTTTATTAATAAAAGTTTCCGTGCTGTATGTTCGCTGCGCGATCTCTCTGATATCTATGTGCAATAGCGTGTGTGCGTGCGTCTATGAAAGCAGCGATGCCTGCATATAGTTTTAGTTTAGCTACAAACCCGAGCCCGAAGCTATTCATTAAACATTAACCCGAACCCGACCCGCATTTCGGACCCGTCGGCCTCGGGTCGGGTAGCAGACCTCGAATACAATTAGAGTTTTATTAAAAAATTTCCTGGCTCTTCCAAGCTTTATAATGGCAGTCAATGGTGGTCCAGATTTTGAAGCCCAAAAAAGTGCATCTATCCATCATAAAAAGTACTCCACATGGCTCCGGGGGGGTTAATAAAGGCCTTCTTAAATGAAGCGATGCGTTTTTGTTAGAAAAATATCGATATTTACAACTTTATAAACCGTAATCTCTAGCTTCCGCTAACTGTCGTATGCACGTTCATGAGAGAGTGGTGTTCCAGCGAATAATGTAGGCGAACGTGCTGACCGGAGGAGAGAGAGCAAAACAAAACACCAATCATAAATTAGAAGTACAAAGTGAGCCCTGGAAACATAGCAGTGAGCCTTACTTACATTTTACATTTTACTACTAAAACTACAGTTATATTATTTTCTTTTACAGGACAAAGTTGTGATCAACATGGAAGTTAAACTGTCCCAGACAGTCAGCTCAAGTGAGAAGAAAGGACTATGCCAGATAACTGGGAGAAAATGTAAAAGCGACACAACCATTTAATTCCTGCAGAACTCATGGACAGACATTTTTCAAGCCAGTAAAATCAGTTCATTTTACATATGTGCGTATATGTACTGATGACTGTAAATGTAAATGATGAATCAATTAAGTGCCAAATGCGTTTTAATTAAAGAAAGACCAGAGCTATCATTAATGTGTTAAAGCGGCACTGAGCATATTCTCTATGCCAGAAGCATGTAATATATTAATGAACTAGAGTCATTAAAATGGGTCCATATTATTAATAAGGTGCACTTAATTTCTGATGTGAATATAAATGGACTTACTCTTATTGCAGATGACAGGCTTGTGTGTGATCACGTGAAATGCTGTAGTCTGAATCCCTGCACTATATAATTAATTGCTTTATTACAATGTCGTAAATACTGTACATTTTATTTTCCCACAACAACTAAAATTTAAACAGCTTAGTGTTATTCCTCATATTAGTCTGAAAATCAGTTTCAATTTTTTATATTCTATTTTATTTTTGAAATCAATAACTACCATTTAAAACACATACACACACACACAAAGAATGAAGAGTCACAGACAAGAGGAAACTTTAATTAAATATTGTGAAAGTCAAAAAGTTATTTTACAGTTCAAAGGTAATTTAAAAAATGATCATCTTTACAGTAGTTTCTTTTTAGATTTTTCACCAGTAATAACTGCCCACTGAAAGTCCAGTCTACACCATTTTGTAATCATCAGGAAAAATAGTAGCAGATGACTTGTCAATTTGGATGCCATAAGTAGCCATCAAATGATAACTTTGCAATTGATGCCCATTTAAATAATGGGAAAGAAATGAGCCACATAAACTGACTTTGATGTTCAAGAAACATAGACAGTTTTGTGATGTGATGCACTGGAACAAAAAAAGGGATGAAACTCATTAACACATGACAGTGGAGACGAGTGTCATGGAATGACATGAACGAGCGAATAAGTGTATAGACTCTTGTGCTGTTACTCCATAGTTTAACTTGTTAATTTATATTTTTTTCTAACCAAACTATCTAAATAATTTTTAAAAAATAAATAAATAATGTAAAAAAGAGAAATCTGCATTAAGACATTTGATTGTTGGTACACTTCCACAAAAAAAAACTAGGATTGTGGAATTATTGACAGGGAAAAAAGGAACAAGTATTTGTATTATTTTCCCTTTAAAGGCAAATTCCGGAGAGAAAATATTCAAAAACAGGGAAATATTACTGTATATTTGCTGAGCATGAAAACAATAACTATCCTTTTCTCTGCAAGTTCCAGAGAAGCAAAATTAAAAGATTATATTGTTTACATGTTGAATATATTCTCAAACTTCATTGTATTAAAATACAAACTATTTAACAAATCTTGCCATCTGAAACAAAACATGGTATAACAACATATTTTCATAAAGAAAAAAAAAATCCAATCGCTCTGTGCGAATGGCCAAAAAAAAAAAAAAAACTTGTTCTTTGACATACATACAAAAATTACTATACAAATAAAATTCCAAAATCACATTTATGGACACAACTTGGCAGATGACAAAATAAAAACAGATTATCGCCAAATGATGAGCAAAAACACACAAACATGAAGACAGTTTGAAGCATGTACAATTTCAAGCGATACATACATACATTATTCATATGGATATCCTACATATATCCCTTCGTGATCATCAAAACCTCAGAGCTAAATTCAATGAGATCTGCTAAGCATGTCGTAAACATTATATCAGTGACACTAGGTTGTATAAAGCTGCCTTATGACTCCATTCTGATGTATAAATAAATTTAAAACAATGACTTTGGCTAAATAAAAGAGAATTATAAAATCAAACATTTTTATCAGTCTGTACAAAGCACACACGCTAGAATCCAAAGTAATGGCTTCATAGATCTCGGGTACAGAGCTTTCACAGTGCTGACTATGCCGTAATATCCGAACCCTTCATCTCCTCAACATACACTTAGACTGATATACATCGGTAGTTCTCAACCGGTGGGACGGGGCCTAAAAATGGGCAACAGGTCTGATCTAATAGGGTCGTAAGATCAAAATAATAAAATGCTATCAATCATATAATGTGCAGAGTGATTTGAATACATTTCAGTGCTGACTTTAAAGACATTTTCATTACTTTTGCTTGATAATTTCAGGGCTGTGTTGGGCAAACTTGAAAGTAAAACCAGTTGAGAACCACTGAACTACAAAAAAAGCAAAACGGCTCCGGCGAACATTAAATACTTAATCGTCTTCCTCCTTGACCTTTCAGTCGGTTCAGTCTGAACATTATCTACTGGAGGAAGTCCATTGCAAACTAAAGTATGAAAAAGTTATCACAGTTTTTTTCAAATTAAAAGGAAAAAGGCCATTAAAATGGCATAAAACACTAATCATTTGCGTTTTTGTTGTTGACACATAGAGAGTAGCTATAAAAAGAAGGCAGCAATCGCTTTTTCAGGCTTTTTTCCGCCTGGTCTCTGTATACAATGAGTACTTGTCTTTGACTCTTTTGTGTTACTATGGGTAAGTGTTTGGTCTATACATTTTGGCATTACATAATGATAAAACTGGGTAGAGATGAGAATGAAATGTCAAATGTTGCCTTCAAGTCATGTCAGATTTACCACCAAAATACCTTCATCTTCAGTGAGAAACTTTAGTTTCTTTTCTTTAAGTCTTTCTAAGTTAGTGCCATGCCAATTCAAATCATTGTGGAAAAACTGATCTTAATAACTTTGAAAATTGACTGATGATTTGGATCAAGAACGGCAATAAAGCTAAACCAAAAGCACTATTTTTAATGCGAAAAAACTATCAATCTTTGAAGGCATAACTATAAAAAATACATGCATCCTTTGCTTTTAAAGTGATAGTTCACGCAAAAATGAAAATTCGGTCATCGTTTATTCACCCTCAAGTTGTTCCAAACCTGTACGAATTTTATTCTTCTGTTGAACACAAGATATTTTGAAGTAACCAAACAGGTTTAGAACAATTTGCGGGTGATTAAATGAGGACAGAATTTTCATTTTTGGGAAAACGATCCCTTTAATTCTGTTGCAGTGGTGCTGATATGAAAAAAAAAAAAAAAAAATATGTGATGCATTGTCAAGTATGGTGACCCATACTCGAAATTGGTCCTCTGCATTTAACCCATCCAAGTGCATGCACACAGTAGTGAACATACACCCGGCGCAGTGGGCAGCCAATGTTCCAGTGCCCGGGGAGCAATTTGGGGTTTGGTGCCTTGCTCAAGGGCACCTCAATCATGGTACTGCTGGTGCGGGAATCGAACCAGCAACCTTCTGGTTACAAGCCCGACTCTCTAACCATTAGGCCACAACTCCCCTGCCAAACATGCCAATTTTCTTCCCAAAAAAGTTTTTCAAATCAAAACTTCCTACAAGGACTTGAAGGCAGCATACTATCAGCAAATGGAATATGAGTGTGAAAATCAAGACAGTGACAATGCAATGGAGCTGAGTTTATCAGCTCCAAATTGGTTTTTAACTAAGGCATAAATGATACTTTCACTGCCACAGCTTTAATATGAATTTACATTGCTGGCATTTTGTAGACTGACTGACTTCATTTCTTCAAATTCAAATGCAATTTTGCAAATTCAGTGGGACATCACTACACAAAAATCACCTGCAATCCTTCATCTAAAATCATAAATAGAAACCACTGCAATATTGCGTCAGGTATCATTTCATAAAAGGGTGGTACTCACAGAAACACACAAATATGATGGCAAATCATTAACTACGTTTTTAAAATAAATAGACCTCTCATGTTATAGTGTAGACGGGGCGGGTGAGCATCATCTGTGCTGTCGCCCCTTATCTTAAAAAGTGTCTAGAAGGTGAGTACAAATTTCAACATCAAAACAGGGAGGTACAACAGTTCAGTTCGATATTTTTTCTCGTATCGTTCTTCCTCTATATCTTTTTGTTTCAAAGCAGATTGTGTTTAAAAAGGGCCTGAGTTTGTAGTTTTTCATCCTTCAGAACAGGACCGCGAGGTCAGTCCAGCGCCGGAGTTTTCTGCACATGCTCAGTGAGACCAGTGGCATGAAAGAGCATGTTTCATCTTTCCGTCTGCACACACACACACACACACACACACACACACGCACGCACCCTACATTGGAGGAACGATCATTCCAGGGATAACTGTGAAGAGAGAAAGACAGTGTTAGTTCACTCCATTACTGAAACAGACCTGCTTATAAAAAGTGTGAGAGAATGAAACTAACGTCTAAGAGTTTGAGTTGTACAGCAAAGCAAGCACCAGCTACGAGACTGAACAATGTTTTATAATTTCCTCAGAAATCTGTTTCCACATCTGCGTAACACAAACCGTGGCCCCTTCAGATGAGGGACAAATCCTAATCTCTTTCAGCGTCAATGCAAAATTGGCAAAAACGAGACACTTGAAGTGCTTGATTAAACATCTAATTGTTTGCAAGCAGTTTCTGGGCTCGTAAGGTCATGCTTGCCCTGGTGTACTCCACTAAAAATTATGAATTCAAGGAAATCTGAGACAGTCTTTCACATCATTCATGCCAGAAACTTCACTCTCTTTAGTTAGGCCAACATGAACTTTTTTTTTAAGCATGAGGAAAATGCTTAGCACTGCAGATCTGACTCAACATGAGTTTAGCAACTGCTGACAAACAAGAAAAGAAGAGAGGTGAACTGTTTTGGATTCTCTAGGAACCGCTGGAGGTGAAACACAACCTTGAAAGCATGCAAACACACACACACATAACTTACACACAGTAACATAATTTTCAATGTAAAATGCTCTGCAGGTATATAGCATGATGAAACAGAAAACTGGAGTGTGATATATGGGCAACATAGGATATTTAAAAGTGAAGTGTGTAATTTTAAATGGAATTTCATATAGCTGGGATTGTAAGTATTTTAACGTCAGACTACGCACTTCACCTTAAAAAAATAAGCATACTTGTTTTTTATTATGCTAGAGCACTGTTATTTGTTGGTATATGGATGATCAGATATAGAAACAGTGGGATGGATGTGGGAGGAGTAACGGATGAGTAACATACTTCAGGAGAAGGCCAGGCCCTGGAGCGCGCTGGCTGTGGAGTACTTGTTAGAGTCGACAAAAGACTGATCTGAGGGCAGTGGAGAGAAGAAGAAGGGAAAGGGAAAGAAGAGAGAGAGATGTTAATATCAGACCGAATGATGGGTGAGTATATGGTCAAAAGGAAGATTAGATATTCATGCCTCTAGTTTACTATGTCACAGATCCTCACTGGACTTTGAGGTGTGCATTAAATTAAAAAAGCTGTTCTACTTAAAAAAAAAAAAAAAAAAGAATTCCATAAATATTAGGCAGAACAACATTTGCAACTAATAAGAATTCTTCAGCAACAAATACAATGATTTCTGAAGGATCATGTAACACTGAATACTGGAGTAAGAACTGCTAAAAATTCAGTTTTGCCATAACAGCGATAAATAAAAATGTAATCTTCAAATGTGAAACAGTTAGTTAAATTGTAAAAATATTGTACAATTTTACTGTAGTTTTTATCAAATAAATGCAGTCTTGGTGAGCATTAGAGACTTAAAAAAACAACATTAAAATATCATACCGATCCCAAATGTTTGAATGGTAGTGTGTTCACCAAAAAAATAAATAAATAAATAAAATCATCTTTTACACTTAAATAACATATTCAGACAAAGTTTTTGTAACTAGTTCTGGCAGCTAGTTAGATTAGTGAGTTTCTAACTTAAGACTTTCTATTATAATCAGTATTGTACTTCAGTATCACCGAAACATCACTACTGTCATATTTCCCTAATGAAAAATAAATATACTAAACTGTATTTGAAATACATTTATTTCATGCCAAATATACCACAAATACATTTACATACTGCAATTCTACTTTTAGTATACTAATCTGGTATACTTAAAGTCTGCTAAATTGGAACAATAATTATGTACTTAATACATTTTAATTGTGTGAAAATAGTGCTGAAGTCCAACTAAAGATATACTGAAGTATATTTGACTGTGCTGAAGTGGAACTATTGCAAGTATACTTAAGATACACTTTAAATATCTTGCATTGGAAGACCGGTATTATTCAAAGATCATACAATCCTCATCAATAGTGAAATTAAAACACATTTTAGGCTTAATATTAAAAAAATGTACATTGTGCACAAGTAGCACTCCAAATAACGTTTAATTATAATTTTTATATTAGTAAGTTGAGCAATATGTCAGTAAATACATGAATAGATTTGAACTATACTTAGTATGAAATAAACGTATTTAAAATATATTACTTTTTACTAGGGTTATGACTATTGCATTAAAAAAAAACACACTTAGCCAACTACACTACAAGCACCAAATGGGGACAATTTGAGTTGAAACAGATTGGCGCTCATACATTATTTAAATAAATGATAGATTTTCCTTTTGAAATGTCGACCCTCTGGAAGTAATTTGCACACTTTTATACAGTGTTGTCAGTGAACATTCTTTTTATTGCTGCAGTATTTTCAGATTTTAAAGTTTGATGATGTCATTACTGTCATAAAAAATCCCACCCCAGCAGAATTTGAGTGTGAACTTGTGCGTTACCTTGGAGACCATTTCCATTGGTGCTGGTGCATGTAGGTGGAGGTGAGGACTGGGGCCGAACGACAGGAGCGAACGCGCTCTTCTGTTTCACAGCTGAAACCATGTTTGCCGGAGAGAAGGAGAAGATTCCAGAGGAGCTGCTGCAGTTTGAGGGCAGGCTGGTGGAGGAGGCCATGGTGGGGCTGGAGGGGACGACTGCGGGAATGCAGAGAGCGGGGTTGAGAAACACATTTTGGATTCAGCAGAAAGACAAGAAAGGAAGAGATTAATTAGGAATTAAAAAAGTCTTGGGGGAAAGAGTTTGGGGAGGAAATGATTAGTTGCCATTAATCTCAATCACAGAAGAATACATGTATTGCCCTAGTGAA
Organism: Tor tambroides; assembly: GCA_021397915.2. Lineage (NCBI taxonomy): Eukaryota > Metazoa > Chordata > Actinopteri > Cypriniformes > Cyprinidae > Tor > Tor tambroides. The sequence continues at coordinate 45,301 of JAFVLL020026634.1, forward strand.
AAAGTAATATATTTAAAATACATTTATTTCCTACTAAGTATAGTTCAAATCTATTTACATATTTACTGACATATCACGCGAGACTTACTGACATAAATATTATAATTCAACTTCATTTGGAGCTCTACTTGTGCATTTCTTAATATTAAGCCTAAGATGTATTTTAATGTCACTACTGATGAGGATTGTATGATCTTTGAATAATATCGTTCTTTAAATGCAAGATATTTAAAGTGTATCTGAAATATAATTGCAATAGTTCCACTTTAGCATAATCAAATATACTTCAGTATATCTTCAGTTGGACTTCAGCACTACTTCGACACAATTAAAGTGCATTAAGTACAAAATTTGTTCTTCCAATTCAGCAGACTTTAAGTATACCAGTTTAGTATACCAAAACTACAAATGCAGGGTATTTTTATTAAGTACATAAATATGTAAATATATTTATATTATACCTAGCATGAAATAAAGGTATTCCAAATATATTTTAGTATATTTATTTTTCACTAGGTTGTTTATTTCTTAAACACAAATTTTGATGCTAAAAATGTTCTCTTATCCTAATTAAAATACAGGTGGCAACTACAAATAAGCCATTTGTAGGCTGATGTCCTGTGACATGCACAAAATGTTGCTGTGTTTGAAACTTAGCTGTATTTGCTTTTTTTTTTTAAAATGATTTAACAATTTTAGGGCCAGATTTAGTAAACAGGGCAAATTAGCATTAGAGCGCAATTCCATAAAAGGGAGGGGAAAATTCTGCTTGTGATTTACTGACAATGCACACATTAAAGAACACAGATGCAACCAGATCATTTCCATAATGACCAGCGCAGTCTACCAAGAGCAACGCAAATTACCGCCTGCTTTAAGACACGTTTTTTTGGGCATTAAATAATGGCGCAAATACCAGTAATTTGACGAGCGCAAACGTTAGTAAATCACGTTGCGTGATTCATTTGAATAATCTCCTCCCATAAATTTTGCGTCTGAAAGGGAAACTCCTACATATACATATTCAATAAGGTCAAGCGCAAAAATAACTGTGTCCACGCCTTTTCAGCGCTAATTCTTGACTGCGCGTCTTTAGTAAATCCTGACAGTACTATTTTAACGCCAAAAGGTGGTTTGCGCTGGAGCAAGCTGTTAGTAAATCTGGCTCTATGTTGTCAAATTAGTTCAGCTGAAACCTTATAACGAAGGCAGAAATCCATTTATCAAGTCTTAACTAATCAATTAACAAAAATTGGAAGCTTAACAGGGGTCTGTGGGATTGATTGGAAATGTCTGATGGAGTCAGTGAGCCTTTTATAATACTTGTTAACGTTCCATGATGTTAGCAGTGCAGTTGAAGTGTTGCCCCTTCAATTACTTTATTGATTTAATTAACAGTGTTTAATACACAGGCCAAAATGGAATTGCAATTTGATAGAGGCAGTAAAACCCTGTTTTTGTAAAGAAAACCAGAGTCATCGCAGGATAAAGTGCACAGGGTTGCACTGCCGAATTTCTGATTGCTTTCTTTTCCTTTGCACGGGATGTTTGTGTCAAAGTTTTGCGTGCTGCTCATCTCGCCTTTTTGAAGATTCAACGTCAGATTGCCCCCCGAACACACACCCTCAGTGCTCAAGTCATAATTAACCAAACAAACACATCACTCTCTGAATATTCCCGATTCTTTTGTCTCTGGCTCACTTTCGCATGTCTGGTTAATTGGAAAGAGCAAGCAATTAAGTATTAGCTCAATAAATAACCGCTGGAGTGAGGTGGCATGTCAGGCGAACAGAAGAGAGAGAGCGTCTGCAACTTTTAAAGAGCTGTTGAATATAGACTGCAGAGCATTGTGGGAATTCTCAGTTGGGAATTCTATCAGACCTAAAGGCCCATACTGTCAGACTTCCTGCAATGATTGTGCATCAAAGACCGAAGTTTGTTGGGGAACAAGGGCTTGTTGGAGCATGTGAATTAAACACGTCAGCTGTCAAATTTCACCCCATAAAAAAATAGTTCCAAAATACTGTATTTTAAATGCCTTTTGAATGGATTTTATAGTTCATTTACACTTGCATGTATTTAAAGATTGCACATGAAAGCATGTCACAGTAGGTCTGACATCTCGACATTAAATTTTGTCACGTTTTCAAGTGCAAGTCAGATTTAAAAGCTACAGCAGAGAGATGATTTTACTCAAATTAAAAACGTCAATCTGTTCCTGACATAGAGCAATCATATGACTTTGAATTTAATACTGTACATAGGCCATGCAGACTACACTGAAAAAAAATAATAATAATGTAAGATTTATGCTGAAACAATTTTCACACAGAAATTGCTAGTACATTTCACAAATAATTACAAAGAAACGGTCACACTTTATTTTAAGGTCCAAATCTCACTATTAACAAACCATTAATTACAACTTTTGCATCAATAAACTGCTAATTTGTAACTTATTAATAGTTAGCAAGTAGTTGTTAAGTTTAGGTGTTGGGTAGGATTAGATATGCAGAATATGTGCTTTATAAGCACTAATAAACAGCCAATATGTTAATAACAGGCATGCTAATAAGCAACTAGTTAACTGTGAGAATCGGTCCCTATACGAAAGTGTTACCAGAAATGGCAGGTACTACATTAAATTAAATGTGAAATTTTGAAGTGGAAAGACTGAAATAATATTTTCTTCCCAAATGTATTCCAAAACTCTTTGTTTTATTTACAATTTCAAAATTGTATTTGTGACCCTGGACCACAAAACCAGTCTTAAGTAGCATGGGTATATTTGTAGCAATAGCCAAAAATACATTGTATGGGTCAAAATTATTGATTTTTCTTTTATACCAAAAATCATTAGGATATTAAGTAAAGATCATGTTCCATTAAGATATTTTGTAAATTTCATTCCGTAAATGTATCAAAACTTAATTTTCGATTAGTAATATGTATTGCTAAGAACTTCATTTGGACAAATTTAAAGGCGATTTTCTCAGCATTTTGATTTTTTTGGACCCTCAGATTCCAGATTTTCAAATAGTTGTATTTTGGCCAAATATGGTCCTATCCTAACAACTCATACATCAATGGAAAGCTTATTTATTCAGCTTTCAGATGTATAAATCTCAATTTAAAAAAAAAATTTTTGTGTTTTATGAAAGAAAGGAAGAATTTGTATAATATCACATCTCAGGACTCACTTGCGTAGGGCGAGTTGGCGGCAGAGCCGTTCAGGAAGCTCGGGGAGCCGGTCAGGTTGGTCATGCCGCTGTTGCCGTAGCCATTCATGCTGGTGGATACCGTACTGTAACTGCTCTGCTGAGGGGTGGAACTGGGCACATATCCGTGTGGTGATACGCTACTCGTGTTACGACTGAAACCTGCAACCAGACACAAAGAAAACTTAGTTGACTTACCCAAAGTAGTGTGACAGTGCTCAGCTTTGATGAACTTCATCCCACACATCACGTTTTCTTTATTGCACACTTGTGCAAGAGTCTGTGAAGAGGGAAAAAGCAAGAGAAGGAACATCTCACCCTGGTTTCCACCCTGAGACGACTCTGAGACGTTAACGGCGAGCTGTCCAGTGAAGGAGTTCACTCCCATCATGCTTGCATGGACGGAGCTGTTGGTGAGGCCGGTGAGCTGGTTGTGGTTTCGTGGCACATTGTACAGGGCTTCAGCAATGTCCGCTGCTCGCTTAAGAATGATTTCCTAAGGAAAAATGATCCATCATCTCTCACAATTGAACACTTTCATAGAATATATGGGTGTTTTTAAACTCTTATGTCCCTGGACTGATTTTGGTAACACTTTATTTTGAGTCGCCTTTAGATTTTCTGTTTACTATAAGTAACTTTGCAACTAAATGTCAACTAGGAGTCATTACAGTATGTGCAGACTTTCTGCTTAATATCTGCTAACACTTTATTTTGATGTTTCTCCAACACACATTCTACTGACTATAAATAACTTTGCAAGTACATGTCAACTTATTCTACTAACCTTAACCTAACAGTCAAATACTTTACTAACACTCTAATGAGAGTTATAGTTGGCATGTATTTGCAAAGTTGCTTATAGTCAACTGAATATCTAGGGGTGACATCAAAAAATAATAAAATAAATAAATAAATAAAAAACAAAAATAAATAAATAAATAAATCATTTTTTATTAACTTTGCTTTATATGAAGGTCAAATTAAAAAGTTTTTATCATTATTTTTCTACTTTTCAAATGCTTTTTTATATGAAAATGTTATGATTTTTTTTTTCAATAATAAAATATTTAAATGCAACAATAACAACACCACCAACAACAAAAACGGTTAAAAACTGCTGTAATCTAAATAAAAATGAGCAATTTTGATATTTATTGTCTTAAATTAATTTAAATATCTAACAATATCTCGTATGGTTTCATGTCCTTCATAGCTAACTATTTTGTCACTAAAAGTTTTCTCCTTCAAAAGTTAGTGTTTCTGAAAGTAGCCTTAGAAAAACAAAGTAATCGCTCATTTTATTCAAAAATAATTGAATTGCCTTTTTCACTACTTTCATTTCCATCACAGAACACCCAATACATTATTTGATGTGTTGAAAATGCCTCCACAACATTCAGGTGAAAATGACTTTCAGTTAAAACTGATAAAATCATAATTCTTCTGTAATGTTTGTACACTGCTGGACAATATTTTTTAGTATTTATTTATTTTTTTAATATGTTTAATTTTGCAGGTCATTTTAAGTTTGCAGGGCCAAAAATACAGACAGAAACACCCATATATTTTCAAACTGTGTTAAGAGTCAACTGTTAGTGAAGGGAATTTCTGCGACTGATAATCAAGGAGTTTCTTCCTCACCTGGTTATTATGAGGCATTCCATAAAGCGCTTCCACTAGATCTGCTGCTCTCTTCAAAATCACTTCCTGTATTCAAAATAAAACACAAGCAAAGGAAATATTAATGATAAAAAAGACTGAGAACCTGTTTCATCCTCAGTTCATTCTTCACGCATTTACAATCCATAATACTTGTCACTTGTAACTATACAATGGGATGTTCTCTTTCACAGATGAAAAAGGCTTGAATTTCCGTTTAATAACATCAGCGATCACAGCCAAGTGGAACACATGGAGCTGATGTTTGCTCAATTGTTCTGTGTCTGTCAGGATGAAAAAGTGCAGTATTTCAGCAAACATCTGCTTTGCGTTGAGGAAGGACAATGCAATCTATGTTTGCAGTGAAGGTCACTCGGTTTCACAGTACTGGGCAATAACTCAGCGCAGAGCCAGCTCTCGTAAGAGCTCTTGCGACGACGGTACATCAGAGATGGAATCGATGCGTTCCCGCTAATGAGAAGTAATTACTTTAACATACGCTTTTCTGTGCAGTCACACGATGGGGAAGAAGGACAACGGGTGTCATGATAGTTTAAGTGCAATGGCTGGAAAACATTAGTGACTTTTGTGTTGCTTTAATAATGTGATTATGTGGCTTGTGCAATATCTCCACATTATCAAACTAGCATGGGATGTGCAAGCATGGGAGAAGTACACCAAATGGCATGCTTGTCTTGGCCAGTAAAAGTTGAGACATGAAATTCTGCGTTTTGAACAATATTTCACAAACAATGAATTAATGATGCAATACGGATCACATCGTGTAGGTTTGTCATTTGACTTCTTTCATAAATCAAATGCAATAACAAGTCAAAATACCCTTATTGAAAAACCACACAAATTTTCGCAAAATTGCAACTTTTGTGTGATTTTGAAACACATTATCAATGTTTCACATGTGGAAATTTTAAATCTCAAATGCTAATGAAATATTTTCACACACTGGGCCTCATTCATGAAACAGAAGCAAACAAAAACTCTAATAATACATTTTCTCATAAAACATTTCTTCAATTGTTCTGCTGATGTAAATGTAAATAGTTTCTAAAATCATTTTTGTTAATTGTTGCACTGATATGAATGTAAATTGTTTTTTTTTTCAGTTATTGCATGCTATGAGTGTAATCATAAATGTTAAATAATCATAAAAATGTAAATTGTTTGTAAATTAACTTTTTACATTAAATGTTGCGTTGATATAAATGCAAAAAGTGCATAAAACCATTCATTACATTGATTGGTGCTTTGATACAAATGTTTGTAAAACCATTCTTTTCTGAATTGTTGCATTGTTATGAGTGTAAATCATTTATAAAACCGTTCTTATGTGAATTATTGCATAGATATAAATGCAACATAGAACTATTCACATATAAATTGTTGCATTAAAATCAACGTTAATTGTTCACATTTAATATAGTGATTGGATTTTAATATGTAATTGGTCACATTCATATGTGAATCTTTTGTTAAAGCAATTGTTATTTAAGATCTTGAATTTGTATAAATGTATATCATTTGTAAAAAAATAAAAATAAAAAAATAAAAAATAAATTAATCAAACTATTCCATTCCTGTGAATGTAAATCATTCAGAAAACCATTTTTGAATAAATAATTCTAAATATAAAAAAATAATTAAAAAAAATAATATAAATCTATCATAAAACCTTTCTTAATCTGTCATAAATTGTAGAATTAATCTTATGTTAAATGTTTAAGTTATATAAATGTAAATATAATGTATAAATGCAAATTGTTGCATGAATTAATGGTTTTACAAAGAGTTTGCAAAGGAATTTGTTCTGCTCATGTATACAAAATAATGAGGCCCTTTAATTTTACAAAATTAATTTTTTTTCCCATATGGGCAGTGTTGTTAAATGTTGGAATTGCACAACCGTTCACACGGTCCTCAAGCGTTTTCCTTATATTTCTCCGTCCTGTACGTTGGTGTGCAGGAGGTCTTTGAGAGAAGTTAATGCAGAAGGGCGCTGCTCCAGCTAACCGAGTGACAGGCAGAAAATTGCTCCCCCCTCTGAATGCAACCTTCACCAGGATTTTACCCCTTAGCATGTGTGTGTGAGTGCTGTGTTGGAACATATTGCCTCCCAATCAGCCCTGGGGTGTGTCGCACGGCGCACACACACACACACAAACACACAAACAAAACTTGACGGGGGGTCAGGCAAGCAATGAGGAGTTTTAGTGCGCTGTCCAAGGTGCTAAATTCACTCAATTATGGCCGTGCTGGCACTGTGTTAACCTCTCATTATCGTCACGGGGAGCTGTTAGAGCGATAGATCCTGCAGCGAGAGTGAGGAGGCGGAGGAGAGTCCCTCTGCAGCCCAGCGTGGGGGAGCGCGAAAGGGATAGTGGCGAGCGAAAGGGCCCGAATGAACGTGGGGCGGCCTGGAGGCAGCGAATTCCCGGTACGTGTGAGTTCAGCCAAAACATCAATCAAATTCAGCGGAAAAGATGAGGAGCAGAGGTCGATGATGAATACTGTATAGCAGAAACACTGAGCTCTATACATCACAAATGTAATAAGTTTTTCTATGCCTTTGGACCAGGTACTAAGACTCATCCATAAAAGTCAAACAATGATCAGTTCGCTTAAGAAATCATAATACCCACACGAATGGAAACACTGGAATCAAAAGTAGCTATATGTTAAAGACTATCCATAATTATCCTAACTGTTCAACAGCAGCTCACCAAACACATTCAAAAACTGATGATTGTCCCAACATTTCCTGACTGTGCCACACATTACAGGAAGTGGCATATCATGTTTGGATCATCATTTTGATAACGCGATTTACTGTTCTAAACCGTCTGCATTTCTTCACAGTGTTGATTAAATCAGCTCTGATGCAGCATGACATCACATGATGACATCATAAACTGGTGACAACAGCTTCATATACAATGATATCAGCAAATTTGGTTTCCCAGAAAGGTTTTCAGTCAATAATTCCTAAAACCTGCTATTTTGTAACCATACAAAGCCTATTTTATTATATTTGATACACAAATTTCTAAGTCCTCTAGATCGTCGTTGCATTGCTTTATATGTTTTGCCCCCCCCCCCCCAAAAAAACCTTCAAAGCTTTGATCATTAAACAAAGCATTTAAATCATCTTATCATTTTATCACCTTACTAAAACACAGTATTAGGAGATACATTGTGACAACTGATATTCATGTGCAGTTTATGTATGTATGTTACGTAGTATGTATTATGTTAACTAGTTATAAAGATCTCATTGATTTATATTACAAGCTATCAGAATTTAATTTTACTTTTTGGCCATATAAATGACAACATCTGCACCTATTTATTTATTTATTTATTTGTTGTACCATGTCGTACAATATGAGCTATAAAAGATGTACCTGATGTACCAAATATGAAACTAAAAATAAATAAATACATAAAAACATAAAAATATGCAAACTTCTTCTAGACTTTGTCTAAAATTTTCATAAACTGTTCTATAAAAAAAACAAAAAAAAAACAGAACAGAACATTTTGAATAAAGTGAATGAGTTTTATGGATATTTTATCATGCTTTTTGTCTTCTTTTGGAGTTTTTATGATTAAACTGAACTGCCTAAACATCTTTTTGTGTGTGTGTGTGTGTGTGTGTGTGTGTGTGTGTGTGTGTGTGTGTGTCCATAGAAGCTATAAAGTCATGCAGCTTCTTTAACAAAACAAATACTAAAAACTGATCAATAAAAGCTCCAAAATGGGCAGGTTGTGTAGATCCATGTCAGATCTCATTGTCCATGTAAATGTCCAGTAGAGCATTCTCACTTCTGTTGTCCTCTCTAATCCTTTCATACGGGCTACTACACCGTCTGTCCTTCTGAGCTTCTCAGGTCTGTCTGGGTCTGGCTTTCAACTGGGAACAATACAGCCTCTATAGAAAACTAAACTGAGAGGTTTAGATAGGAGAAATACTGAAAAATGAACTGGGGGAAAATATCCAAAATTATCTCTCTGATGACTGATAAATGTGACCCTGGACCACAAAACCAGTCTTAAGTCGGTGGGCTATATTTGTAGCAATAGTCAAAAATACATTGTATGCGTCAAAATTATTGATTTATCTTTTATGCCAAAAATCATTAGGATATTAAGTAAAGATCATGTTCCATGAAGATATTTTGTAAATTTCCTACCGTAAATATATCAAAGCTTAATTTTTGATTAGTAATATGCATTGTTAAGAACTTCATTTGGACAACTTTAAAGGCGATTTTCTCAATATTTTGATTTTTTTGCACCCTCAGATTCCAGATTTTCATATTATTGTATCTCGGCCAAATATTGTAATATCCTAACAAACCATACATCAATGGAAAGCTTATTTATTCAGCTTTCAGATGATGTATAAATCTCAATTTTGAAAAATTGACACTTATCAAAGACAAATGTCAAAATTTACTTGTCAAAAACAAAGAAATGTTCTTAATCCGGTGCTTCACATTCCAAAAAAAGTGATTAAAAAGTGCCCATTTCACACTGCTGTATGAATTTTGCTTGAAAAACCTATAAATAACAAATATCCTATACATTTTAACTCTAATTTAAAGCTGCTTACAGTAGTTTCATTTTATTGTAAACACATACAGTAGCTTCCTAAGCAAAATACTTTTACTTCTAAAAAGTTTAGCTTTTGTTTACAGCTTGTCTGTAAATCTGCTTTCTATAAAAAAACAGTAGAAGTCTATGGTATGTCCTCATTTAGATCGGTGTGTGCCAGTCTCTCTCTTTGGTGTCCCTGTGTTTGGCTGGTATGATTGAGGTGAGCAGTTGAAAAGAGAGCCCCGTCAACAAACTGTTATTACCTCAATAAGGACGAGAAAATCGATGGGGCAGAGAAGAACAGAGTGTGTGTGTGTGTGTGTGTGTGTGTGTGTGTGTGTGTGTGTGGGTGTGTGGCGCCGCCGCTGCCAATGGGACAGCAGCCAAGACGAGAGAGATGGAGAGAGAGCGAGAGATTATGTATGATTCTCTGTTCCTCCATATGTCCGACCTCTTCATTGAGCTCAACACTGTTCTGAATGTCAGAGGTGCCAGTGTGCTGGAATAATTTCTCTTCCTCCACACACACACACACACACACACACACACACACACACACACACACACACATCCACTGCTGTGACTCAATTACTGGTGCTGGAGCAATAATAAAGTCCGGCCAGCGGAGACTTCGATCGCTGACCTGCCGGGAGGCACCGCTGGACAGCTGACTTCACCATGATGGATCACCTCTGGGTGCCCACGCTCTTAAACTCACGCACACACACGCACACACAAACACACGCATGTATATACAATAAGCTCACAGTACATGACCAAACATACACACTGGTGAAATGAACAAGCAAAATATACTTAACGCTCCAAACAGAAGATGAATGTAGAAAGGGAACTTTTTAAGTTTTTTGCCAACTATCATTGCTGGTTCTGGAACAATATTCCCATCAAACAATCATATTTTAAGGCTAGAGAAAGGTGGTTGTCTGGAGAAAGATTCTCATCTCAGGTTGATTCTCATCAGTGTTTAATTTCCCAGAGATTAACTCATAAAAATAATATAATATTAACCTAGTAGCTCAACAATATATAATATAATATAATATAATATAATATAATATAATATAATATATCACTGGGGTGGTACCTCTTCAGAAGGTACACATTTGTATCTAAAAAATCCATATTGGTACCTTAAAGTGACAAATTAGTACCTAAAGCATAAATATTAATATCTAAAAGGTACAAAAGTGCACCTTTTGAAAAGGTATCGCCCCAGTGACAGCTTTTGTACCTTTTTTTTCTGAGAGTGTATAATATAATATAATAATCAAGGGGACACTGAAAAACAAACTGAAAGACTTTCATTCATAATGTCTAAAATTATTTCTCTAATGCCTAAAGGATAAAAGTGTCAAAGCAAAAAAGAAAAAATTACCACAGTGAATATTTGTTTAATATGAAAAAAAATAAAAAAATAAATAATAATAATAGTCACATTCCAAATAGTTTGTGAAAAAATGTGTAAATACACAATATAATATAATATAATATAATATAATATAATATAATATAATATCAATGCATTCATCAATGATGCAAATGTAATTAATAAATTAATAGCAACATTTACTGAAAGGGTATTTAATTGCAAGATTATTATATTATATTATATTATATTATATTATATTATATTATTAAGACTTAAATCAAAACACCAGAATGTTGATTTAGTCTCAAACCTCAGGCCTAAGCTGAAGTCTAACCCTAAACCCTAAAAAACAGATTTGTCGATAGGAATGTTGTTCCAGAACCAACAAGAAAGTTGATCCAGGAACACACTGTACTTGGCAAAATCTAAGCCAGTGTTTTCTGACACCTGACCTAGTCCCAGTATATCTGAGATTTGAACAGTGATTGAACAAAGAATGCTTTGTCATATTTCTAGAGCTCCAGCACAACAAATGCAAATCCAAATACCTCCTCCCTTTGTGACGCTAGCTATTTACACAACTAAACAACACGGTTTCATTAAGACCAAATTGGCCCAAACTGAAAAACAGATACAGCACTATATAGAGTACCTGTTACACTCCGAGGATCCATTCGCAACAAACACAACACATGCAAACATGGCTCTGTACACATGTAGAAGTAAAACAGCAACAGATTTTTTTTTTTTTTTTTTCATGATGCAACTCTTTCTGTCCTTTTGCAACAGACTCTAATGTTCATCCAAGCAGAATTATTACCATATGAATTTCATCACCAAGACAATGATGACATAACAGAGGCCGGCCTGCCATCTCAGTCCTTCATAAGTGAGACTCATTACTTTGATGTTATAGCTAATGCTGTAGAATGCTTTCTAAATCAAGGAAAGAGGATCTGGAAGCACTTAACAGTGATAGACGAATGTCAGATGAAATGCATACAGCTGTATAATGATTCATGATTCAGCCCGCACAACATGGATTCTTGATAAACCTGTTAGTTCAATTAAGCCTCTAAATATTAATCAGTTACATATTTATAAAATAGAGATTCAAATAAACTAAAATAATAATATAAATTAATAATAAAAATAATAATATAATAATATGAATTAAAAATAATAATATATAAAATAAATATATAAACTCACATAAAATAAAAAGTTTACTATTTTATGTAAAAAAAAAATGTAATAAAGTATTTTTAAATAATGGAAACTCGGTGACATCTTTTTTGTCCCTATTAACTCTGTTTTGTTTAAAATAGTTGAAATTCAATTTCGTACCTTTGGCAAGCGTTCAGGGTCTCCTGGATGCCGAGGTATCACCTTCTGTAACCGCTGGAAACCGTAGTCAATGGTGGGCTCATTCAGAGCTGTGGACACAAACAAAAGGCACAAATCCATCATTTTTTACATCATTTTAGAAGACTGGTTAGGCTTTTTCCTTTTAATATGCTGCAAATGATAAAAGGCTTTGCATATTTTTGGGGAAAAAAACTGAACATGGATATTTAGTTGTTGTAAATTATCTTTTTTTTTTTTTCCCTAAATATACACAAAATTCACTCCAACCAAGAGTAATAACTCTTCAGAAAGTGCAATATTAATATATACAACAGTTATAATGGAAGTCATTTAAAAATTGTTGGGAGTTCTTACGCCCATGTTAAGTGCAGCAAGCGAGTATAGCGTGTAATCGCAGGACGTTTATGTTTTATGTTTCACGCAGCAATTACTTTGCATAAAGTCTTTATGCTGTCAAAAACACGAAAGCCTGTCACTCAATCTGAGCGAGGGAAGAGATGGAGGACAGGAGAGATATTAACAAGCTATCTGACACCATTTGCTACTGTAATGGACAGAAAATGGATGTAGAAGATCTGTTCATGATGGCACTTTGTTTGAAAAGTGCCACAGTTTTTTTGAGAACCTGCTTAAAAGTAGGGGACCAAACAAAAACTCCTCATGGCATTAGCATTTAAGACAGTTGTGTTCTTACCAGCTCAAACTACATTTTCTAAAGGGGCGGGGGGTTGGGGTTGTTCGCTGTCCTCTGTGTTTTGGTTAGCATGTGGTTCCATGTTCATGGCATCCAAAAATGGCATCCGATTAAGCCCAAAGTATGTATGTATTGCAAAACGTTCATAAATATCATGCCATATGAGTGTCTGGTCCCAAGGCTGTTGAAGGATGGACGTGTGAGAAGAAAGAGAGAAAAGAGGAAGAGAGAAAGAGAGAGTGGTTTGGACAGTTTGAGTGTGAGGGAGTGTTAGGGGCTGCTGGGGCATGAAACGTGGGTACTTTCCTGTCGGTTGGAGCAGATGGTTAAGATACTGTAAATTCTGCTTAAGTTATATTGAAGTTAGTGTGTGGCAATTAAAACATATAGGTTAATGACAGTATAAGTGCTGCTGTTCGCAGTTATTACCGCAATAAATGACCTTTTGTTATACAGTTCTTCGGAAATGTTGGTTGATAATAGCTAATTAATCTAAAAACCTGTGTGGATGAAGGAGAAAGTAACCTGGCGTGTGCATGTATTCCTGTGTACGGGGCATCTGTTAATAAAGTGATATGGAGATGGATGAGTCAGTGTGCTCCCAAACACATTCACCTGCTTGTATGTGTCAGGAGTACTTCACTCCTCTCTTATTGCCATTGATTTCTACATTGTATCCAATCCTCTCACTCGGCCTGGGGAAAACATTCACTTACCGAGAGACCCAGAGGTCGACAGAGAGGAAGAGAGAGAGAGAGAGAGAGAGAGAGAGAGAGAGAGAGAGAGAGAGAGATGCGGGGACAAAGGGGTTCTCAAGACGTGTGGGGAAAGATAAAACATTAGGATTTGTTTTTCACTATAGGAACTGTCTTAATGAATTGACCATAATTTATCTTGGTACCAATCTCAATGAAATAATATTTTGCATCTAATCTAATGACATTCATACATTTTTAAGTGTGATTTCTTATGTATTCAGACATGTATGTATTTGTAATTTAATGTACATTAACAACCATCTACAGTAGATAAGTATAATATAATATAATATAATAGATAAATAGATAATAGACAATAGATAAATATAATATAATATAATAACCCCATTTTGTAATAAATTAAATAAACAATAGCAACAATGATCTCAATCACAACATATTATATTACATTATATAAATATTATAAATATTTTATTAAATATATGATCATATGCATCGAGATGCATGTAATAAATAAAAATACAAACAACAATGATTGTTATGAATTAATACATATCAATAAGTTAATTAATAAAATCAAATTATATTATTTCATAATGTATATTATATTATATTTGTTAAATACTTTATTCAATAGAAATATTTTATCAAATTAATTAATTAATACGTATTAATAAGTTAATTAATAAAAGCAAATTATATTTTTCATAATGTATATTATAATTTCTTATTATATTATATTATATGATTAAACATTTTTATAACACAACTTATTCATCAAATTATGCATTAATATATGCATTTTTAAGTGTGACTTTCAAACTTGTGGGGCCACTGTGTGGCTGCTCATTAAAATGAAAAAAAAATAAAAATAAAATAAAATAAATGCATGAAGTGATCCGTGTAATAAATAAAAACTGTCACTAAATACATACATACATAAAATGGCAATCATGCGTTCTTAAACCACAGTATGTCTTGAGTCACTTTCCAAACCCCTTTCGAAAAATAACACTACTAGTCCAAACTGTGTTTTTGAAGAAGCTGTTTCTTATGAAAGAACCTTTTGTCCACTTTCAACACAGGCTGATGCTGCAGGTCATTGTGTCCCTCAAGAGAATGAGAGTTTCCAATTTGATAAATTTTTTGATTTGGTCACCACATCCTCTAACCCTCACTTAAAAGAACACAGAGATATCAAGGGCATTGAGACATATAAAGTCAATTTCTATAGAGGAAATAATCCTTCAAGGGTCTAACAAGGGACAAACTCAAGAGAATGAAGTTCACAGGAGGAGAACGAAGCCCTTCAACTATTTCAATATCTCTACTGTACAAAAAGTTCTCTTCCCAAAATGGGGAAGTGGGATTGTTGTTGGCCTAACTTTTCACTGTAGCTGAGTGCAGTACTCACTACATGTGAAACAAGCTCTAACCACACGGTAAGTATTTATAGCTTGGCCTAACTCCACTTCTTCAAACTGTTTTATTGTTTTCCTCGTATTAATACCACATGGCATCAATTTGCACAGGGATGTTGGTTTATAGCTTTCCCTTGGTAGTTTTAGCGGTTAAATAGCCAAAAATAGCCTAAGTGAGAGAAGTATCTAACCGTGCTACTAGCTAATTTAGCAGCCCAAAATGTTTCAAAAGGGAGTTGTTAAAAAAAATAGCGGTTTGAATGTGTTAGCATGGTGATGGCAAACAATCCAACGCATCTGCCGTAGTATATATCATATATTGTTATGATACTGGGAATTCATAGGCCTATGGCAGTTCTACCTAGTCTAATGTATCTGAACTTAATGGATTTGTAAGAAATTTGGAAGTTAACCAAACCAAAGAGAGAATATCACAAGCCTGTGCAAACACTGTCTACTAGTGTCCGCAAAGAGAAAGCAGGATCGATGAGTAGTGCCACTGCCGCAACATCTGTGAGCTGTCAGCACAAAACGATTGGCTGATACTGTCACACTGATATGACTAGAACATCATTGACAATAAATTAATGAGCAAATATACCCCCACCCTGTGCGTATCACTCATTTCTATCCCTCACTCTCTGAGAAGAATCTCTTGCAATCACAGAGATCAATTCTTATTGAAATTTCATGAGGGCAGATCCAGGCCTCATCATATTTCACTATAATGACCTGGAGGAGAGTACGTTGTGAGAAGAGGGATAGTGAGGAAAGAGGAGACAGGGACGCATGAGGTAAGTCCTCATTTAATTTGAGCATAGTATGATGGGTAGTAGTTGTGTACGTAATTGCCTGTTGCACATATACTCACTCTACAATCAAGCCCAACCCACACAAAATCCAATAGATTCGTTAGATTTATTGATTCATTAGACCTTAAAAGTGAATTGCTTGTTTGTCCATTAAGTCGTTGGCTTATTTCCCATGTTAAAGGGATAGTTCACCCAAAAATGAAAATTCTGTCATTAACTACTCACCTTCATGTCGTTCCAAACCCGTAAGACCTTCTTTCATCTTCAGAACACAAATTAAGCTGTTTATGGAGGGTCAGAAAGCTCTTGAATCTCATCAAAAATATCTTAATTTGTGTTCCAAAGATGAATGAAGGTCTTACGGGTTTGGAACGACATGAGGGTGAGTAATCAATGACAGAATTTTTGGGTGAACTATCCCTTTAAGTTCTGTTTTATAACATTCTTTTTAAAACGTTCAAATAAAATTGAGTCTTTAAATAAAATGACGAATCTAATCTAATTGAACGCATCAAATAAAGCAAATCTAATTAAAGAATCAAATATATAACAGAATAAATTTTATTGAGTGTTTGAATCAAAGAAAAAAAAAATTAGATCTATAATAAAACCGAATCAGTTTTTGAATCAAATAAAACAAATTGAATCTAGCTAAATAAAAGCAAATGGAACATTACTGAATCAAAGTAAATGAATCAAATATATAACACACTAAATTCTATTCAAGAACCACCAGACCAGGCACTCTAGCTGCACTAACATGGTATACTGTAGATCGTCTTTCACTTAAACATTCTTTTTAGAGTGTTTGAATCAAATAAAAAAAAATGAATGAAAAAAAAAATTGAATTAAATCAAATTGATGAAATAAAATCTATAAAAGAAATGATTCTATTCCACAACCAGCAGGTATGGATTGTCTTTCACCAAAAAAACTCTTTAAAAACAATATAAATTTAAATAAATGAATTAAAAATCAATGGATATAAAATATTTGATTATGTTCTAAAACAAGAAGACCGTGAGCTCTGTACTGATCAGTAAAAAATTCAAACCAAAATGTACCAAATCTGCCTGAACAAAATATGAATTGAATCTACAACAAAATTGATTCTATTTTAGAACCAGCAGGTTCAGCGCTGTAGCAACTCACTAAAACAATGTTTTTCAACAACGTTTGAATCAAATCAAATTCATACGAATTGAATGAGACAAAAAAAGTTTATCCACTCAAATCAATAACAATACCAAATCTATTCTTGGAACAAGCAGGTCCGTGGCTCTGACAGCACTATGACTGTATGGATCATCTTTAACTAAAACTCCTATCCTTTTCCTGCTATAGTACTGCAATAATGAGCAAGGGAATGTCACCACTTCCCTCCCCTTCATCCCAGAGGGCGCATGTATTTCCCCCCCTTCAGGTACAAGCTCTGGGGGATCAATACCCACGGCAGTGGAGCGTTCAATACCTCTGAATTATTGCTTCATTCTTCCCCCCTTATTATAGATGAGTTATTTTTTCCAAGCCACACCACTTTAAGATCAATAGAGAACAATCTTATTCTTGTCTTTCCCACCCGCTCTTATTCTACCACACTTTTTTCTTTCTAATGTTGCATCTTTATGATACAAAACAACTGGCGGTAAAAGAGATGTTGGAGGCAGGTGTAGAGGAGGAGCTGCTGAATTGGGTTTGAAGTACGCTTTCTTTCCAGAATGAAGGAAATATTTCTCTACATGAGAGAACTATACACAAATATATAACATGCAGTGTATCGTATTTTAGACTAGAGCAGTTTTTCTCATTACTTTGAGAAACCCAAAACCATTCTTGCGTTTTTTTCTGCTTGGTGTGCTGACTAATAGCGTATTTCCATTGTGCTCTTGTTTTCACTGAGGCAGTGTTATATAATAAAGCCTCAAAACTCGTCCTTTGGGGTCTTGTTAGCAGTGTGTGTGTTGATGTGATTCATCTACCATCTACAGCGCTACTAGACGCTTGTGACCGCTGCAGAGATATCTGGCTGCAGTCCGATCTTGCAGTGACCTGGAATTGCCTGTAATCTAATTGGAGGTGCTCGTCCCTTCCGACAATAAAGCATTAAGTTGGCAGCAGTAGATCCCGTGGAATTTTTAACGTCACCAATTACTGCCTGTCTAGCAAGCAGAAATGCTAGCAGAAAAGGAGCTTTGCTATTAAGAGGTGATATTTGGTTAAAATGATTGTTAAAAAAAATGAACTCATGCATTGAGTTGCCAATGAAACTTCCATTCTGTTTACTACTATACTTCCCATACTGCAGTTTTATGGGATGCTAGTAGAATTTTCAGTTATACTATCAGAAAGCACAAAATCAACATGACACAGAAATGGACCATGTTATAATTCAAATCTAATTGTAATTTTAATAAAACTGCAATATATTGTTATAATACATAGCTACAATACAAATCTAAAATATTAAACTTATTTTAATTTACATGTATTTTTTACTCACTGTGTATTTGTTATTCCAAAGAATAGTGTTGCTTTCGTCAACGAAAATTATGACTAAATATCGTCGTCAACGAACCTTTATCACGTGACGAAAACGAGACGAGACGAAACGTAAATGCTGGTCATGTGACGATGACTATAATTAAATGTATAATGCAATATTGTTGACGAATAAAAACGAGACAATTTACAAAATAAAAACTATGCTAAAATGTCTCTTCATTTTCGTTGACCAAAACGAGACGTTATTTCGTCTCGTTTAGTTGCATTATTATTTATTTATTTATTATTATTATTACTATTATTATTATTATTATTATTATTATTTTGCAGTATTTCTGTTTCCTGTGTCTCACTTCAGTGGCTGCATCAGGTCGCACTGCGCAGACGCAGGCGATGTCACGTCCTCAAGCCCCACTCGCGGCATTATTTAGAAGACGACAACAAACAAAGTACCGATGGTCGGCCAGCTGGGGTTCGTCTTTGGGAGAAAATTTATGTGTGTGTACTTCTAACATGTTTGGTTGGTAAAATAAATGTTGTAAATTCAAATCAGAGCATCTTCCGTGTCTGGAATGGATGTATTCTTGAGTCTATAAGGTAACAATAATATAATAAGATAACCTTGTTTGAAATGGGTTTGGCTAAAAGAAAATTTTGTAGTTTCTGCTCTATACTACTAGGTATTTATACTATATTGACTGGGTTAAATAGAACTGCATTACTAAAAAGAGACTAAAATACAATTTTCATTGACTAAAACTAGACTAAATGTCATCAGTTTTCGTCGACTAAAACTAGACGAAAATGTCATCAGTTTTCGTCGACTAAAACTAGACGAAAATAGTCATGGATAATTCTGACTAAAATAAGACTAAAATGCTCAGACTTTTAGTTGACTAAAACTTGACTAGACTAAAAGGAGTATGAACGTGACTAAAACTAATAAAAACTAAAATGACAGCTTCACACAAAGACTAGACTAAAACTAAAATTAAAACAGGCTGCCAAAAACAACACTACCAAAGAATATCTTCCATTAAAATGTAACAAGTTGCTCCAGTTCTACAACAACATTTTGTTTTGGTGTTGTCACCAATCACATTATTTTTCAAACCCTTCCCACCAACCACCCACTTCTTAATCAATTCCTGATTTGACTTTTTTTTCACATTGGAAATATGTTACATCATGCAAGTTAATAAGCTGTGAATGTTTTTATGACAACTTTAAATGAAAGTAGTGATTTTGCATCACTGTTGCATGTTACATAATGTTACAATGTAACATAAGAAATACAACAAATATAGGAAATATCAATATCAAAATTATAAAATGAAATAAAGTGATTGGAATTGTGAACAGAATGGAAAAAGCACGGCCTTTCTGTCTCAGATCTGTTTCCCTGCGATTCTTGTGAATGTTACGGCAGTTCCATAGGCAGGATTTGTCTCTGTTGCTCCAATGGTTTATCGATTGGCACTTTGCACTTCCTTCTAACAAACACACGCCGCTGACATTCAGTTTTAGAAGTGACACAGAACCTACACTGTCAATTAAATGAGATGTATTAGTTTGTCCCCGGGGATCTGTATATGGTGTCCAGTACAACAGAAACACAGAACGAGAGCGAGACAGACAGACAGAGAAACAGACAACCCTGCTGAAAAAACTAGCTTAAACCAGACTAAAGTGGTTTGCAGGTCAGGTATAGGGATGCAGAGAGATATTACAATTCTGGCTGATACTAATAATTATTTTCATGTGTGGCTAAAATTTAAATGATATATTAGAATTTAGTCATCACAGCCTCAAAATAAAAAAATGACATTGAATATGAAAAATAGATATTTATTCAGAGATATTTATTTAGCATTTAACACTAGCTGCATTTCCATTCCCCTTCAAATTGCGCAAATTGAAATTGCGAATTGAAAATACGCCTAATGGAAACATGTCAATTTTGCAAAAACTCCCATATGTCGCAAAAAAAGTTTTTAAGCTCACATGAGGTGGTTTTTCAGGCAATTCGAAAAAGGAATATAATGCAAAACTGCAATGGAAACAGTTTTTCACATTTACAGGTCACCTGGTGTACGTAAAAGTCACATGATCATTCTTTAATGTACCGTAGCCTCCAAGAAACACTTCATACATGGCTGCTTTCAAGTATAAGGGGCTTTCCTTGCCGTTAATGGTTGGATAACCCTTTATTTACACTGCACACATCTGCAACGCATTACGGCTCCGCAACTCTAGTCAATGCTTGGGTTTATACTAGCTGCGCCGCGGCACATTTCAGAAGCACCCCAGAAGTGGCTCTCCATGCTGCTTTGCTAAAGATACACGTCTATGTCTCCTTTGACTAAAAATAATAGTTAGTGCGGTGGCTGCGATATACATAAACCTACCAACATTGATCGTCATGACTTATCATGAGAGGAAAAAATGACGTTTTAGTCGCGTAACATCTATTAATGGAAATAGAGCAAAAGTTTTTGCACAAATCAGTAATGAAAACGCACCTAGCGTTATTAAAATATTGGTGTCTTTAAAGATTAACTTATAAGCGTTACAAGGAAATCTAAATGTAAAAATGGGAAATTAGCATAAACAGTTACATTTCTATAACAAATTCAGTAAAAAAAAAAGTCTCTGATATTCGCTGACAACCAATACCGTAGTGATATATTGCACATTCTCAGCCTGGTGTGATGGTTTTAGATGAGTTTTGGAAAGCTGGAAAGGCTAGGAGACTAGTTAAACCAGCAGAACATCAGCTGACCAGTGTGGGAGATCAGCTAGACCAGTTTAAACCGGACAAGAACCACCATAAGTGGTTTAAGCAGCTTTTTTAGCAGAGAAAACTCATGGAGGAGCATGTAAAGACTTCCAGGTTTCTCAGGTGTATTGTGTTTGTTGTATGGAAACAATACATCTATATATGTGCCTTCTTTTTTAACTCTGCTACGCTTCATCTAGCTGTGTTCTGTTTTGTAATTATTGTGCCACAAAAAAATCAAAAACAAAGCTTGAAAGCTATTTTTCATGTAAAACACAGATCAAAAGCACAGACTTTCTTGTGTCATCATCTGCAAGACCTTATGTTCAACTTACGTTCTTGTTGCGGTTGACTGATTTAGCCATTTATGGATTCCGACTTCACTTGTAGTTTCCAGGTAGCCATTGATTAATGCCTGGCCAGAGCCTTGCAGGAGGCGTCCGTGGCTTTGCGTGTATTGATTCAATTAGTTCTGAGGGTTTGCTAGTGTTCTATGCAAATAGCCTTTGCTAGCGGCCTCAGCTAACAGAGACTGATTATCATCGCCAGCTGTCTGCTGGGTACTTCTAATACCCATGCCAGCTGCCATCTTTGTGTGCCAGTTGCTTAACGTCGGTGATGCCCCGAAAGGTGCCAACTTGAGTTCATTTTCAAGAGCAAGGTACATGATTAGTTCAAAAAGCTGAAGGTTACCTGTTGCACAGCTATAAGTTTGAAGATTTATGTTCAGAGTCATGAATTTCACTACATTTGCTTCTATTTCCAAAGAATTTCTGCCTGGCTCCTGAGAGAAATGTGTGATATACTCGTAGCAGTGGGTGAAAGAAATAAAATAATAAATATGCCATCTGTGTCTTCCTTTGAGTGTCACTGGTTGCCACCTACAACTCCGATACCATGTCTATCGTGGCACTTAACTTCTGTGGACACACATACTGTTTCTTTCTCCCTTCCTCGCTGGAACGAGCCCTCTCATAAGATCCATCTGTGCACCAGATCAGCTATTTTTCTCTTTTAATTCGCCTTTGATTTAGAATCACTTTCAAGTGTGTCCTCTTGTTTGTGTGGGTGTGCGTGATGATTTAACACCAGCGAGGAAGTACAAACAAAAAGCAACAGAAAAAAACCCATGATATTAGGCAGCAAGCTGACCTTTGACCTCACGGAAGAAGTAGGCATTGATCGGGTTGGGGTATGAGGTAAGACCAAAGCGCAATTGCGTTGCCTCATGAACACTGGAGTAACTGGTAACAAAAGATCAGCTCTTTGCTTATATATGTAGCTGTTTTTTTGTTTTGTTTTTGTTTTTGCGTTTTTCACCTTGTGTACTTCTGCAAAATAAACTCTTAAAATATTTAATTTGTCTAACAGTTAAATACAGTGTATAAACATACACGTCCAACAGTTTATATACATACTGTGTATATAGTGTATATAGAACAGAAATCAGTCATTTTGTCATTTGTATATAGGTCTACTAGACCAAACTTAACTTTTATGTTTGTTTGTTTGTATATTTACGCATTAACGGTTTCATGTAAGCTGCACAGTTTGTCAGTTTGTTTCACTGTTTAAATGGCTTCAATATGGTCGCCTATAAAATGCAGCTTGTTTTCTTCCTTAATTGTAACAGATTTTATGAGCATTAGCTGTTATATTTTCTCCATCAACAGTAATTAAGCTAACAAAGCTGTACTTCTGAACAGAGTGTGGTTTTGTGTGTGTGTTTTTGATAAATAATGTTTTTTTTTTTAAATTTAAAGAGATATGAATAAGATTTTCTGCATCCTATACTCCAACATTTGGAAAATACTATCCACTGCATAGAAACAAATAACCTTAACAATAGAATTACTTTTAACATTTTCTGAAGAAAATGTACATGGTGTTTGCATGATTGTTAAAAAGACATTTGAAAAGCAATAGCACTCTCTTCTGTGACCAACCTATTTTTATGTAAAGATAATATTGAAACAAGTTACAAGTTTCTTGTTTTAAGATGAAAAGCTTACCTGTGTAGATGAATCTTCCTGGTGTGCCTTTGCAAAACTGTTTGGACTTATAGGAAAGCGTGACCTCTACCACCCCAGGGATGTGACGCGGAGGGGTCTGAACTCTGATGGCATGAGGTGTGATGAGCTGTGAGGAGAAAATGAGATAGAGACAGTACGTTAGACTCAAGGAGGTCTATAATACCAGGAGGACGCATTTCTGTTCCCCTCAATGGCAGTTGCTTGGCTTGCAAAGGAAGTATGAGAATTGAAATCTACCATCTCTGACAATGGATGCTCAGTTCTGAAGCCTGGTTGTTTTGAGCCAATCATTAGAGCTGTAAATGCCTTGTGACTGACTAATAGCTCTGAAACTGCAGATGAGAAACACAGTCCCAAACACCTGACTAGTGACTATCCTGTGCTGTGACATGAAAGGCAGCAGATACTGACTTCATAAATCCACTAAAAATCGCATTGACACAAGTTAATGAAAAAGTCTCAGAACAGTGAAGTTAGTTCTGAGAAAAACTCTAGCAGCATTTGTTGGCAGAAGTTAGTTGTGTTTTGTTTGTTCATTTGCCCTGGCTGATTATGTTCTTTGATCCAGTTCTGATCAGTAAACAATCTGACAGTGTGTGTGCCATGTGTGTATTTGTACATGAGTGTATGAATCACTATCAGGCTGTTTATGGTGGGTGGTGAAGGGATGGCGTAGATGAAGACTGGAAGAGGACAGGTGGAGCTCCTCAGAGACGTAATTAACAGCACACTGTCTTTCAGCATCTCACAGTCTACATGCATGTGGTTCATATGAGCCGTTGTCTAAAACATCTTTGAACATTTGTCTCTCACAGTCATAAACTTAATTTCAAAACAGTAAACAAGTGAACTTCCTAGCTTGACAGGATTTATGGAATTAGACTTATTCCGGATGCAAAAGCGTTCCAAAATGTAGCCGGCAAAGTTATGCTTCCTTTTGAGAGAGCTCATTGCGCCCATATTCTAGCCAAGGCAATCACAGAATGCAAAATAAATGTGAAAAATATGTGAAAATAAATCCAAATTGGCAAAAGGAGTCAAGATAAATGTTGACTGAATTCAGAATAGTGTATTCATTTAAAGGAGTAGCACGCTAGTTGACTACAAAAGTAATCCTACTAAAAAGTAATCCAATACTATCACTAAAAGTATCACTAAAATAGATCAGTCTAAATAAAAATATATCATTTTACCCAGTATTTATGTGGTTTATGCTTATTAAAGTATCATGCTGTTAGCTTAGCAACATGTTAATGTCAAACTCTTCTGGAATCAACTGAATGAATTGTATGTGCGGTGTCTCAGAGTTTGTGCCTATTTAGAGAGTTCCAGATCATTCACTTACGACAAGTATGCAAACGCAAATGTTTTGGCAATGCCAGTGCTGTTAAAAAAATTGATAAGTGCTAAAAAAAAAACTGAAATAAAATTAAATCTAAATATTACACAAAAAACTAAATATTTTAGAGCTAAATAGAAATATAAAACAAAACTAATAAAAAAATAACAAAATTACTAAAATGTAAACAAATTAAAATGAAAACTAAAAATATAAAAATAAGTTAATTCAAAGTATTCATAAATACTGTAGTAGTATACAAATGATATTAAAATATCAATACATTGCAAGAAAGAAACAACAAACAAAACTAGAAACGCTTGTGTTTGCATACTTACATGAAGTATGTTATCAGACTTCACACATACACAAACACATTGTAAGCATTAAAGTAAAATTATTCTGTATATAGGACCAAAGAATGGCAATACTTTAGGTTAGGGAACACTATTCACTATTAACTAGCATATTAGTACTTATAAAGCACATATTAATGCCTTATTCTGCATGACCATGTTCTAGATCCCTTATGCCTACACCATACCTAAACACAACTACAGAGACTACCTTACTATGAATAAGCAGCAAATTAGGAAATTATTAAGGGAAAATAGATCATATTTATTTATACATGTGTTCCCTCTTCTAAAGTGTTATCAAAGTTTAAATTGAATCCAGTACAGTCATCACAGTATGTACTCTTTCTGGTTACTAGCTAAGTGGCTATTTGTTCCTAACTGCCCATTTGACTACTACAGTACATACTGCACATGCTATAGAAAGACACAAGGGCCCTCAGGAGTCCACAAAAGGACTTCTTTGAAGCACAGTGTTACTATTTGAGAACGACAGACAAATATGACTGTGTTCAGAGAACGGTGAATGGGTAGGAGGAGAAGAAATGAAAGAAACAGATCTTCCTTGGACCCTCCCCTGCTCTTGTTCTTTTCCTCCCTCGTTAAATGCTATCTGTGGTAATCAGATCCCCGCTGGCACTGCAGCTGAAGGGAACTACGTGGCTTTTGATGAGCCCCCTGTGTACAGGGGTCACGAGGTAAATGTCACAAGGTTATGAGGTCCACAGGAACCGCTATAGGGAGATTTCAGCACAGTGTATTTAATCGGTACCAGATGTAGTTCATCATAACCCCCCCTCCCCCCACATTAGCTCGTTTAGCACTTAGCATCAGCAGACCAAAGAGGTTAGCTGACTATGCAGTGGGAAATTTGTATGAGGGTTAGTGCTTGATGAACACCACTCAGTAGTGCTAGAGTGACGGTCTGAAGTGAGAAGCACTACAAAACACTCTAGATCAATGTGTTTGTGTATGTGATTCGCCACCACTGATTTGAGCACCTTTAAACCTGCTGCTATTGAGCAGTTAGCCAAGCTACACAAGCTGCTCAATTTCTTCTACAAAGACATGTCAAAACAATTGAGCAGCTACTGAAAGTATCACATTTCTTAATCACTTAAGCACAGTAACTTAATCACCTGCATAATGTCGGCCTAACACAACGCAAATGTATTCTGATAGGACAATGGGTGTCTTTGACAGCTTCGGGAAAGGTGACAGATATAACAGCATTAAGCTAACAACACTGGAGGACTTTTATTAATGTTGTATTTAAGATATAATTTACACTAAACTAAATGTAGACTATTTGAACTTTGACTAATCAGGTACAGTAAATGTGCAATAATTAAAACATTTTTTAACATAGGAATAATTAACAATAGGCAATTGAATTACTGCACACTTTAGGTAGCAAAGTGGTAATGACACAAGCGTGCATTAATTTTCAACAATTTAACAGTCCAAAGAGTAAAAAAGTCAATTATTCGGCTAATATCATGGTTTCCACATGTAAATGTGCAATATGGATGCACTGACAGCACCTAAAAACATATGTATTAAAGCTATTTTCCTACCGATAATTATGAGATAAAAAGTTGAAATTATAACAAAAATTATGAGACAAAATTTATTGTTGACTTACAAACTTAATATGACTGCTTAGCACATAATTGTGACTTTTATCTCATGATTAAAATGTTTTGTAATAATTATGATAGCCAATTTTTGTCAAAATTGTCAGTATTTGTCAGATTTCACTGGGCACATTTCAACTTACAATATGTACATTTCTACTTTTTGTCTCATAATTATAACTTTATCTTACATGACTTAGTATGTCAGAATTTTGACTTTTTATGACTTTTTTAAATTACTGACTTTTTATTTTATCTCATAATTACGACTGGTTATAATTATGACAAATTTGTTTGTTTATTTATAAATGGACATTCATACATACTGTACACGGCTTTAGCAACATAAAAATCTTTAGGAATTATTGTATTTATTTTATGTATATTTCTGTGCTTACATTTTTTACCATTATACGTTTTGAGTCCCAAACCTTACCTCAATCCTAACCAATTTTACAAATTTTAAGTAATAGATAACTAAATTTAAAGGTGACAATGATTTTATTTTGAAAACTTTTCTCTGTCTCTAAAGTTCCATACAATGTTTTCAAGTTTTAGATGCTGTCAATATGTTAATAATGTATGTTTCAGTGTCAAACAGCGTAAGAGCACTAGAACCACGCTTTATGCATAAATACCTATAATTACTAATGAGATCACATTGTAGCGACAAGCAGCGAGAAAAAGGTCAGCTGGACAGATGGCAATATATGACTCGCAAACTCACCTCACTCCAGACTAACATGGTGCCGAAGATGACCTGCAGTCCGTCAAAGAAGTTGTCTCCGATGATGATGACAGTAGCACCTCCTGTTGTCCAGCCTTCACTGGGACTAATGGCTTTGATACAAGGTGCAGCTGCTTCCAGAAACGCCACAGGACCAATTTAGAGAAAGGAGAAAAATGAAAATCGACTTAAATCATCTGTGCTTAGTGTAGTTATCCAATATTAGCATTACTTGACCACAATTAGAAGTTTTGTAGAGAACTTCCTAAAATTCAGGATCAACATTAGTGTGAGGGTTGCAGATTTCGGGGTTAAAGACGCCATTCGAATGCAGTTTATTTCCTGGGGTCTGAAGGGAAGTCTTGACACCTCTCAGTCTCTTATTTCAAGGCCAAAGCAGGAAACCAAAAACACACAAATGTCACTGAGAAAGCTCACACAGCTGGATTCAACTAAGAGACCTATACCACAGGCTCTGGAAAAGTGTCGGTGGTTTTCACAGCTCTCGTAGCACACATTAGCCGTAAAAACAAGGGATCACTTACACCGAGAATTCCTGTCCAACTCCATGCCCGAGCTGGCATATCCATACTTTGAGGGCACAGTAAGGAAATGCTTGGGTTGTAGCAGAACAGTGAGACATCGCCTCAAATTATGGGCAAGACTGCCAATAGATTTTCAGTACTCTTTTAGCTAGAAGGAGGCATTCAAAAGCCTCAATATCTCAGTGCCCAGTATGTACTACTGTACAAATCATTTATTACTAGGGAATAAGTCACGATTGATGATGAAATCATAATTCCAAGGCTGATGTAGTGATTTTGGATCATTTGGGCATTGTTTTGGGACTTTGTATGCTGTAATTTCAATGTCCACAGGGTTGATTTTTATTAAAAGCATATTTCATTTTTTAAAGACAACATTGAAAAGGCTGTAAACTATTGTTTTGGAAACTTTTTATCATGCTTTTATTATTTACTTTATTGTTTTACCCCGTCCCAGACCCAGACTCTTCGGGTCAGATTTACTAACAGCTTGCTCCAGCGCAAACCGTCTTTTGGCGTTAAAATAGTACTGTCAGGATTTACTAAAGATGCGCAGTGACAAATTAGCACTGAAAAGGCATGGACAGAGTTATTTTTGCACCTGAACTTATTGAATATGCATTTGTAGGAAGAACTTGACTGGTCTGCATAAAACCAAGTCCTAATCCCAGTTTAACACCTCTGGTGTGACTGTAAATGCAGACCTTGAGCCAAAAGCTCATCACCAAACACCAATGACTTGTACATATGGGTACAGTCATTTTAGACACTTCCAAAACTGTTGCAACAGAGATGGAAATACAATTTTTAAATACATCAATTATGTTCCCATCGTTGTTGCCACAGATTTGGAAGTGCATTTTTCTGTTCTAAAGACGGAGGTGTCCCAATACTTTTGTCTATATAGTGTATGTACAAGTCATTGGTGTTTGGTGATGAGTTTTTGGCTCAAGGTCTGCATTTACAGTCACACCAGAGGTGTTCAGGCTGTGATTAGGATTTGGTTTTGCTACAACCAGTCAAGTTCTTCCACACTGACTCAATCAATCATTTTCTTTTTGAACCTTGCCTTATACACAGAGGCACTGTCATGTTAGAATAGAAAAGGGTCCTGTCCAAACTGTTGCTATAATATTAGAAGCACACAATTCCCTAGAATATCATTATATGCTTTAACATTAAGATTTGTACTCATAGAAATTACTAAAGTAGTCAAACCTGTTCATCAGAAGGGGGCGACCCAATACTTTTGGCAATATAGTGTATAGATATATTAAGAAATTATAAAATCATTATTTTCCAAAAAGTCCACATGGGCCAAAAGGGCCTACAGAAACTCTTTTTGTAAAACTGAACACTAGTGAAACTAGCGAAAATGTCAGCAGCTCTTGAGTAAGATCTTAAATTGTTATTTGGTTAAAAACCCACAACTAAACTGCTTATCAATTCGTGAAGTATCCTAAGAGTAGGCATTAACATTAAAGTACGGTTGTATGTCTTGGTGTAAATAAGGTGACCTTAGGCCTCCTGCTGTAGGAGACACGTGTTTTTGTCACCGGGCGTCGAGGTACAGCGGCTCGTTTAGTGTGTTCTGTTTGTTGCTCTCCACGGCGGCCGTGGATCAGTGGCTGAGTGAGAAAGGGACCACCACGGAGAAAGGTCAGTTTGCTTATTAGAGCTGTCTGCTCCCCTCCGAGACGCAGAGTCTCGTGCTAGCAGGGGGCAAAGAAAGCAATTTAGCCAGCCGGCGTTTACCTGCATTTAGCTCCCAAATGCCAAAGCGTCACTCACAGTAATGAGATATAAAGAGAGGAAGGGTTGTGATGGGCCAGCGTGACTGTTAGATCCACACACTGTGAGATGCAAGTTGGGTAAGATATACTGTAACCTTGTCAGGCTAAGCTGAGCTGTTACAGTGAACATGAAGAGTCAAGCTGCATGAGAAACATGTCAGCACTGCCCAATAATAGGAGGCATGAAGTCCAATAAGACATTTTTGAGAAACACTAGCACTGATTGACGGCTAAAATAAATAGAAAAAATATATATATTTTTTTTTAATAAAACTGTATAATAAATATCATTAATCAATTATTTCTTCAGCATTAATTTTATAGGTAAATCAGTGATAAATGTATTTCTTTTTTATTTTATTTTATTTTTTATTCTTTATTTTGTAAATCCATTGGAATGAAAACTTAAAAAAATGATAGAGAATTAAAAAAGAAATCTGTAATGAATGTATTTATTTTATTTTTTATTCTTTAATTTTGTAAATCCACTGGAATGGGTTTATAAATGGTGAAATGTGTTCAGTGGAGCCGGGAATACTTATAATTCTAATTAGCCAAAATATTTAATAAATTAACAAGTAAGGGGTCTGGGATGTGTAGAAATTATAGGTAGAATTAAGGGTATTTAAATTCTTTGAAAAATGTCCATAACATTTCATTTGGCAGTTTTCATGATATTACATGTCATGATCATTGATATTATTACAATAATTAACTATCAGTTGTTGTTGTTGTTGGTAATATTATTAATAGTATTTTTATTTATTTATTTATTTTGTTTTTTGTTAGTTTGTTTGTGATTACACAGTGACTATATTGTATAGTGACTATATAAAATGTTTTTAACTGATACTATTTTTAACTAATGATTTGTTAAGCATTATATAATGTAATTATATATGTTAAAGTAATAAATGTCAGTCATTTGGAATTTAGAAAAGAATTAAGTAAAACTTCTTTGACTCTTAAATCAAAAAAACAAATCTGAGCTCTCAAATACAAAGGAATGCCACATTTTTGAAATACCAATCGTTTGGTTATTAGATTTCGAAAAGCTATCATATTTAAAAGCTCAAAGGCCAAAAGTTTAAGCTGTGGCCAATATTTGTTTTTTTCCCCCTTTTGTAATTTGAAAAACATCCCTAAATCCTAATCACAGGCAGCTTTAGATTACTGAAAAGAACAACTTCTCGTGTTCCGCAAACACATGTTAATCTTCTCTTTTTACATGTCATGCTTGTGTCAGACGCTAGAAAGGAAAGAAATCCAGACCTGGAAGGTGAAATGAGACATATGCGCACACACTTTGGTGTTTGGTGGGGTGGTAAAGTAGGGAAGATGAGGTGCAATCTGTGGCCGTAATCTTGGCGTGAGTGGAGGTTTTTGGCGGAGGCTGAAATGGTAGCTGGATTAAGCAGATGGAGACGCATGAATCCATCTGATAGGATTAAACTTTCTGTGGCTTTCTCTAAGCCATCTGCTCACCATGCTGCTCTGACACACACACACACACACACACACACACACACACAAACACACACGTTTAATTTACAATGTAAAAAGTCTCACACAAAACACAAAGCAAAAGACGGATACGAACACAGGGCAATGCACCTTTGAGTAATTACACTTGATAGACACAGTACAACACAAAAACACAAAACAAAAGTTCAAATTAAGCAGATAAATTTTAGGTTATTCCTATATTTCATGTCATAATATATTTGATGAAATATTAAACTAACCATTTGAAAATATGTTTACTTTTATCATAATACCACAATTAAGAGAATATGGGCTAAATTTTCAAAAGCTTTTCATTATAATTTTTAAAAACAAAATGTTTCCAGTTTTTGATGAGTTAAATAAATAAATAAATATTAGTATTAGCAGTTGATTTTGGGGGGTTTGTTCTATGGTATTAGTTGGTTTGACTTCCACTAAAACACCCCATGCTGTGTGCAAAATAAAAATTATTACTAGAATATTTAATAATAATAAAAAAATAATAAAAAATTAAAGACACTGCATAATCATTTCAGCAATAGTTATTAGAAATAATTCCTGTAGCTCAACTGGTATAGCGTGCCTGCTGCATTTAAAAGTGAATATAGTATATATAAAAGAACCCAATTTGATAAAAACATGTTAAAAGCAGAAACTAAAATCATAGAAACCATACAGCGAATTTAAAATCACTGCCCACATAAGGTATATAGCACATTAGTGCACACCATGGACAGATTGCATCTCCTTTCTGCGTCCCTAGGGTTTGTGCTTGGTGCTCTGGGACAGAGAGACCGTCTTCCGCTGGGATGCGCTCAGCTGAGCCATTTTTCCTGCTTTCCCTTTCTTATAAACTCATTTAATGCTGTAGGCTGGAGTATTTGGGGTCACACACCAACCTCCAGCTCCAGGAGATAAATACATCCAGGCAGTTGTTGTTATTGGAGTTGCCCTTATTGAGTTCATTCTAACTGCTGTTGTCTTAATGAAACATTTCAGACCTGATTTGGGGTCGGTTTGGAGCCTATTAGAACCTCAACCAAGATGACAACAATTAATATCATCCCTTTGCACCTTTATAAACAATATACAGTTAAATAACAGCAGTTACATGCGCTAAACAACAGTGGAAAAACTTGGGCTGTGGGATTCTTTTCACCCATTTTCTGAGCCGCCAAACAGAAAAATGAAATCTTAACAAGCACCACTAATTAAAATTGTGGATTGAATGGATGTCCTGAGCGTATCCATCTGAAATGTAATAAACCGAAACCCTAAGCAAAATAAAAAAAAACAGAGGCTTACTGTCAATACAAACTGTAAATCTGTACTTTCTGTCTTTCATCCAAATGCAAACAGACCTCCGGATAGCGCTTGATGCCGCCAGCACGCGGCCACAGACCCCAAGAGACCATCACAGCTTATCACACCATATTCATCCACGACCGTAAATCACCACATCATATGTTCTGTTCTTCCATCCAGATCCAACAAATTTCCCTGGACATCTAAATCCTTGACAGGCTAAATGGGACACTGATTGGATTGGTTGGATGTCTAGATAAATACTTCAAGCACGTCAATGTGGGCTTGGTCTTGTGCAGATGGGCTCTGAGAAAGCTAATGCTAAAGCTAAACTCCACCAAGAGAATCTACAGCCATGAAACATACAGATAATGAAAAACACCCTTTCCAAATGAATACTTTCTGTATTTTTTGAGAGCTTTATTACTTTTAAGCGAATGAGGCAGAAATGGCATTCTGAGACATTATTTAAGTGAGGTCTCAGTCGTCAGTAATCCAATGTGATGGATGTGCCGTCAAAAGCAGGATTTTCCGCTGCATTACATCAGCAGGATTTCAATATGCATTAAAGCATACGTTTTTAAATAAAAATGGTATGCTTTGGCTTTGTCTGTCAAAAAGAAATAGCCAAGAACCAAATAAACATTTGAGTGATTGACCAATCACAGAGAACACCAATGATCTATCAGAATGCTTTAGAAATGCTTTGGTTTGTATTCTGCAGCCATTTGTATTGGTATCCAAAACCATAGTGGACAATATTGACTAAACTCATTCTATCCCATAATGCACCTCAACAGTGTACTGTACAACCAATGTGCACTCAACAGTTGGCTGCTAGAAAATGTCAATGCATGAATGAATTCTCACTCAGTTTCTGAATTCACTCACTTGTTTTCATACACTTATTCAATGGACTACATTAGTGAAGTATAGGGAATAGTGAGTGAGGGTACAGGGAAGCTAAACTTAGCTTAATTAGCAGTTTAGCAGTCAACTAAGATGGTAAATAAAGAAATGCTGACTATAAATGTGCAAATTATTCAATGCTGACAAGCAATGAAATTGTTTGAGATTGCTCTTTACCCAGCATTCATGTGTGCTGCGTATGCTTTTCGGGGTATCATGCTATTAGCTTAGCAACATGCTAACAACAAACTCCACTGGAATCGAGTCTCCATGTAAGAAATAGTACTATGTTCCCAGTAGTACCTCAGAGTACCATATAAAAATTACAGTACATGAATATCCCTTACAAAAAATTAACCATGGTTTATTGCAGTAAAAGTGTAGTAACCATGTTTTTACACGTATTGATTACCATTTGTATACTACACAGTTTTACTACAAATACCATGGTTAAACTATGGTTAATTTGTGGTTACCCTGGTTTAACTATAGTAATCATAGTTTTTTGGTTTTATTTGTTGTAAAACCATGGTTAATTTTCATATGGGATGCTAATCATCAATACCATGGTACAGTAGCTGCCCGATATTTAAAAATCTGTGCTTTTGAATTTAATGTATCTGGCTCTGTGCATAATTTTTATCCTCTGCATTCAATTAAACCCCACCACAGTAATTTCTGCAGATGGAGGGATGGGTTAAAGGAATGAGGGAGGGCACAGGTTAGTGCTTTAATTAATCTCTGCTTCATCTTTTACTCTCTCCGCACCACTGGAGAAGTGACTTAAAAGGCCAAAGCTCACGAACAGCTCCGACAGCTAAGCGTTATCTCTCTCCAACTCATTCACACATACTGGATGGAGTTTAAGATTTTGTATCAACACACTATTAATAAAATGTAGACTTGTGTGTGTGGTTATTGTCAGAGGTTTGCAGAGGCTTACTGCATATTTCATCAGAGTATAATAAAGTGTGAGTCTACATGATCTGTCAGGGTCCCCGTTCACAAACTAGCCAACCTCATCTTGCTCCTTCAGATGCCATTTTTGTTTCTTCCTGTTGGAAACCAATTGGGATGGGATGACTAGGCAAAGACTTAGCATTTTGAACTACCTGGTCTCATGACAAAAACGCACTCCTAGGAACTTTTTTGCAAGACGCGAAATAAGTATCGATAAGTACATATCACTGCAGTTTCCATCAAAACACTAGAGGCAGTAAAACAGCGAGCACTTGTAATCGTTTTCGTACACAGTTATGATTACAGCTCCACATGTTTCGCTTTCTGGATGTAACAAGCTTATTTGGTAGCTCAGTCTGCACAGAATTGGACTTAGGATGTGGAATCCTTGGGTACGAATCCTGACGAAAGATCGAAAAACAAGCTAAAACGGCATGCTTGCGATTGCGTTTTTACATCACATTTGCTTTTGTTCATACTATTGGGAAGGTTTAGGTGTAGTGCAGATGGTATGTTATTTTAAAATGTCACGGAGCATTAGAGTTATAGCGGCACTCAACGGACATTTCAAGTCAGAACTGCGGTGACAATGTCACATAAAACATACCATATGTACGTTCATCTCTTCCGGGGGAAAAAACTGAACACTCTTTTAGCGCCACTCAGTGGACACAAAACGAACATGGCAGTATTTCGCGTCTTACGGAAAAGTTCCCAGAGGTACATTTTCGTCATGAGACCAGGTTGATTTTGAATCAGTTTGTTTAAATCAACGGTCCAATTCATTAAAACAAATAAGACTTCTCAATTCTGTTTAGCAGCCAATTCAACAGAAAGAAGTAAATACAATCCCATTTATCTGCTGAACTGTTGGTGTTAAATCTGCAGTAACTCACCGTGCTCCAGATATGACGGCGTTCCCTCCGACGGATCCAGTCGCCGAGCTCTTCTGCCATGTTTGGAGTTGTTGTGCACAAACATATTGTCTGAAACAGCCAGAACATGTCCTTCTACGCTCACTGTTGTCGACACAACCACCTGTAAAGAAAGGTTATGGGCATAAATGACAGAAAAAGTGTTTTTTTTGTCACTTTGAAGTAAAGTGTGTAATTTTTGTGCCACTAGCGGCTTCAACCGGAATTGAAGCCTCACCTCACCAGTGGCGCTGCGATTAAAGCACTCACAGTCTTTAAACATTTCCATGCTGTACACTAATTAACACTGCATACAGACACACTTCTCTGCCTATCCCACAATGCCCTGCTGTCTCTGATTGATTGCTGATAGAGGTTGGCTCGGATTAGTTCAATTAAAAAGCGAGCAGTACTTGTGCGCCCTGAGACAATGGGAAGACCGTAATAAGTGTGTGAGGTTGCCATTATGAGTGGCACAAACGGACCCTCTTAAGCTGCAGAGGCCCCCTGGTACCCCACATAGAGCCTCTTATTTCAATTGCTGTTGAGCTTTGAGAGGAAATTCTGCCTCTTCAAAAAAGAAAGGACTTGGTGAAGAGAGGTAAGTCTCTGAGGGACGTGGTTAAGCATATACTTACACTTTTGTTTTATTCTCTCTCCCTAACTATCTCCATCTCTTTTTTCACTGCTCACAGTTCTTGATGCTTAGAGGTGTGATCCCCTTTAATATCTCTGTTGTTGATCCTAGACAGCAATGAAATGGGCATTAAAATGGGCATTAAAGAGATGTAAATTACCCCATGATTTACTCACCCTCAAGCCATCCTTGGTCTATATGATTGTCTTCTTTCAGACAAATACAGTCGGAGTTAAATATTCTTTCTTTTCCAAGCTTTATAATGGAAGTGAATAGGGGTTGAGATTTTGAAGCCCAAAAAAGTGCATCCATCATAAAAAGTACTCCACACGACTCTGGGAGGTTAATAAAGGCCTTCAGAAGCGAATCGAAGCATTTGTATAAGAAAAATATCCATATTTAAAACTTTATAAACCACAATCTCTAACTTTTTGGGCTTCAAAATCTCAACCACCATTCACTGCCATTATAAAGCTTGGAAAAGTCAGGATATTTTTTAATATAACTCCGATTGTATTTGTCTGAAAGAAGAAAGTCTTATACACCTAGGATGGCTCAAGGGTGAGTAAATCATGGGGTAATTTTCATTTTTGGGTGAACGATCCCTTTAATCCTCCTGATTCTCAGATTTTTCTCCTGAGAAGAGTACCTTAGTAATAACATGTTTCTCCTCTAAAGTTTCAGAAGAGATCTGAACTAAAATAAAAGCTCAGACATCTTAATATGAGCTCAAATATTTCTAGCTTCCAAGATCACATCTGACCAGTCTATTTGAGCTACGCAAAATACATCACATTTACATCTCTGTTCTCTTACTGTATCTCAACATGTGTCTTATTTGTTGTTCTCCTATAATGAATTTTAGAAGAAACATCTGAGACTGCAAGCAGCCACCACAATACAACATCACATTGTGTATGTGCGTGATAGAAGGTCTCTCTCCTGCATTTTTGCACGCTCCCTGTGTAAAATATGACTGTGTTCTGCTGCTAATTACACAATCACTGTGAGTTCGCTCGTAGAGCGCTGCAAATGATTTGTTTATAGACAGAACTATACAGACAGCTGCTGAGATAATATCTTACTTCAACACTGAATACTGATCCAAAATGGACTGATATTTTGGAGCCAACTCAATAAAACCTGTAGATAACTTTGAGTCCACATTAGACATTTTATTAACTAACTTTTGCAACTACATGTCAACTAGCAGTCATTAGAGTATTAGTAGACTGTCTACTTAATCTGCTAACACTTTATTTTGATGGTTCCCCAACATGCATTCTACTAAATATAAGTAACTTTGCAAATGCATATCAACTTATTCTACTAACCCTAACAGAACATCAGCAAAAAAGACAATAAAACCAGAAATCCTAATTCTGATTACACTTTCAGAAAAAGGTGCCACCACAATGATAGCTTTTTGACAGCTTTTTTTTTCTGTGAGTGTAATAAGAAAGTAAATAAAGTCAATTCCTGTTGTTTTGAAAGATCCGTGTCTGATGAGTGTTAGAACAGTGTGAGGACTAAATTAACAAGCAGTGGCAAGAGACAGTGAAAGTGTGTGTGCGTGTGTGTGTAAGAGTGCTTGTGAAAGCAGCAAGGGTCACATACCAATGAATGACTAGAGGTCAAGGTCTTGTGTTTCTTGAAAGCAGTGATAGATTATTTACTCAATGTCTCACACTCAAACACACGCGCACTGCGTGAGTGACACTGTTGTGCAATTATGCAGAGTGTGTTTACGGGCTCGGAGCCAGATTTTTAATACCATCAAATGCTGAATAAAACTACATGCAGAGAACGGAATAATTCACACAGGAAAAAAAATAATTCACTGAGAGCAGAGTTACTCCAAATATTTTACACTGGTATACAAAAACATTCAGAACCAGACCAGATCAGCAAAAGCAGACTAAGAGAGTTGGAAACACTGACTCAGAAGGACAGATGGTTGGAAAGTGAGCAGAGATATTGAGCTAATGAATGAAAAGGTTAAAGATAAATGGTTTACCTGAAAGCGCCGCATGTCGCGTGGATTTCCTGCATTCTTCAGGCAGTTCTGATTGCATTTCAGGAAAAACTTGAGAAAAAATCTGCAAAAGAAGAGAAATGATTGGTTAACGGTGGACTGAAGGAATCCTTTGAATGGTCTGAAATGTTAATACAGAATAGATAAACATTTACACACTGCAAATGGGCCAGTTGACCAGTTCTCCAGTTTACCAAACCTCTGACAGTGAAATTAGACAGATCTAGTTAGAACCAAAACAAGTGAACCTTTGTAAGTTCCACAAAGATCTTTTGATTCTAGTTCTTAAGAAAACATCTATACTGGTACCTTAAAGATCCTTTTAAATAGTTTAATGAGCAATTTTCTTATATGTTGACATACTTCTTGTTGAAACAGCAACTAGGGGTGGGACATATAAAAGTCTTTGTCTTTTTTTTTTAGTGAATAGCACACTTGAAGTGTATTTTGTGAACTTTTAGAAGTACAGTAGCATATTGATTACAAAGTTTATGGACAGAGTAAAAGCCTATTTCAAAAGAAAATCCTATTTCGATCAATGTGATGCCCATTTTCATGCCTTAGCTATTCATTAAAAAATAGACATCTTTCATGGGGAGCATGTTTTTAATTTCGGAATTAAAATATATTGTTTTTGAGGGACATAAGTAATTTGCCGTAATAACTAAATACAAAACAAGCAAATAAACAAACAAACAAAAAAAAGGAAAATTCTATCTTAAAATAAATCTTACAGAAGCCCCCTGAGGACCCCTCATGATTGTGTGTCATGGTCAAAAAGTCTTGTAAAATATCAGATAATTTAACCTTTTTATGATAAAGCAATGTTCAGGTTGTCCAAATATTTTATTTATTTATAAATTTGTATATAAATTAGTAATTCATGATATATAAAATAAAAAATTAAATAAAAACTCTTTACCTTGAGAAATATATTTACTTTTGTCCAAATATATTAATACTTTTGACCAGATAATCAAATGTCCAAATAAACAAAAAAGTAGTATAGGGTTCTTGTTTTAAAAAAGGTTGCTGAACTGAAGAACCACCATACAGCATTTTTAAAGAGAGTATGAGCTTTTACACATCCTAAAAGTTCAGTAACACAAACACATGCGCAGACAAACACACACAGCAACAGGCAGTGTGCTGAAATGTGGAGCGTCCATCTGTCACGCGGGGAAACGCCGCTAAGACAGCTCACCGATTCAAAGACACACACATAGACTCCCATCCAAACAGAAAAACACGTCTGTCTCTCTCATAATCATGGTAAGCAGAAAGCGGGCACATTCATGGGCACTATCACAAACCCTTAGAGCTGTAACAGCACAATACCAGCTGCTCTGACTGGCATACAAACAGTGTGTGTGTCTAACTGGATAATGCCATGGCACATACCCGTCTGTCAGGACCTTTTTTCTCATGTATTTCTCTTTGTTTGCAATTCTGTCTGTCTCTTTTGTCAGTATGACATTGAATGTGTTAGAAAATGAATCAGCTATTCTTTCTAGAACTTGCTCACTCTCTGTTTCAAACACACCCACGATCGCTCTGTTCCAAAAGCATCATCACAACACAAAGGCTGTTCCAAAAGGTTGGTAACTTAATTATGCTGCCTAGTGAGACCACTCATTTTAGCCAAGTTTGAAGGCAGTATCATATGTATCCTTTGCAGAGAAAGCAATTCAAGGATGCACTTTTTAAAAGATACTCATAATTCATTCAAAACTGTCAAGAATGTGCAATTTGTGAATTAATTAAAAGAAGTTAGAAAATCTGTTTGCAGACGCCACTTAGATTTAATATAATGGCACTCTGACATAAAGTGTGACTTAAGTGTCCAAATACACTGTAGATGTGCGTTTGTGTGTGTATATCCATTTTGATATGTGCTTTTATAAGAGTCAGGTTAATATCAGGAGGCTGCTTAATACTTTTGACCTAATGTGGCCCGACAAGTCCGGTTATATGGCAAAGAGCACTCAGGTGTATGTGTATCATCTCATGAACACACACTCACACACTCACAGTCATCCTGCGGTTCCATAATTGAAAGGACCTTGCTGTCGTCTTCAGTTAAGGGCACTCCAATGAAGGCCAATTACTAGAGGGGTTGAGTGTGGAGCCGTACTTACTTACACGAGCTAACAGTGAGACACCTGTGACCTCTCTATACCAGATCACAATACACCACCACTGATGAATTCATGAGAAAAACAGGAGAACACACCAAATAGAGTAAAATAATGGATGGGAATGAAGCAGCACTTCAATTTTTTTTCAAGGTCTTAATTTCTGCACATTCTGTTGCCTGGATTGATTAATTTAATACAAAATGCATTAAAAGTGCAATTATTTTATACAATGACTTATATAACCTCTTCTGTGATGGATATGGGTTTTTTTAACCATTTTTATTTGAAATATCAAATAATTGTAATAAAAAATAAACTACTAGCAAGGAGTACTTAACTTAAAACCATTTTCAGTCCAACCTGTATTTTGTCTGCTGTAGATTATTGTATTATATTATCAATTCAATTATTTAATCAACTGCATCTGTAGTGATCAGATGATCAATAAATGCCAACATCTCTTTTGGACTAAATTCAAAATTCAATTTTTAAATGGTGCAATGTTAATAAAAGCATGAATCAAAAGGCAAACTAATAGCCATGAATTCCTTTACTCAAAACCAACATCAACCCCATCCAAATTTAAATTGTTCTTCTTTAGAAAATTAATTATTATATTATATTATATTCTGCACTCTTCTCAGTTATTTCTAAATTATTCAATTGACTTCAGCTGTCATGATCAATAAATTAATAAATATAAATGTTTTAATCTAAATTCAAAATAACATAGTGCAATGTTGGTAGTTTTGTGTGTCTACAATGAGCATAATTTAATAGAAAGGGGGAGTATGTTGAAATGAATCACAATGGCATAATTGAAATACTCACGGCACAGTGTTATTTCAGCGTGTTTAGTGCCTGGTTAAACTGGATTGCGAGAAGTTGCCAATGAGGAAGCAGGTTTTTGCATTTCCTGAAATTCAGTAGGGCTGATATCATGATGAGAGAAGCTTTTGCATGAGGTAATCTAATTTGGTTACTAAATGCAAAACAGCGGCCATAGCTGCCTGTGCCATATTCCTGTACGGGGCGAGCCACACCAAGAGTAAATGAGCCCATGTGAACAGCACAGCAGCATAAATTATTCACGGGCTGAGATGGCAATTATGGCTCTGAGCACAACCAACATTAATATTTTATGAGGGCTAACGCACACTTCCAAGTGAATCAGAAAGAGAGAGAGAGAGAGAGAGAGAGAGAGAGAGAGATTGGGAGAGGGGGGTCTTCCCTATCCACTTTCTTTGTATTATTTGGGTCTCTCTCTCCTTGAACTCACTCACTTGGTGTCTTCCTCCCTCACCAACTAATCTATTCTGCATGATTTAAATGATACCATTCACTATTGCCCAAATCCCCACAAAGAGATTTAAATTTGTGTTATTACACATTTATAACATAGTAATAAAGCAGTTATACCATGGATTAACTGCAAATACTGTATGTTTTGAGCATGTACACAGTTTTGTTTTACAGCACTGGCATGTGCACATAAACTGACACGATAATAGAAATTAAACATGAAAAAATACTTAAATTTGACCAGATCAATCATTTTGTTGAATACTGT
The DNA here is from genome assembly GCA_021397915.2 of Tor tambroides. NCBI lineage: Eukaryota > Metazoa > Chordata > Actinopteri > Cypriniformes > Cyprinidae > Tor > Tor tambroides. The sequence continues at coordinate 86,885 of JAFVLL020026634.1, forward strand.
AGAATTGGCTCCTGATGTAGTGGTGAGATTTCAATGCTGACAGCAGCAGTCACATGATACCACTATTGCAACAGTGTCAATACCATCATGCCAAGAGAAATACTAGGCATATTTTTCTGTGCGTTTACATATGTGTGTTATTAAAAAAAAAAGGAGGTGGTTATGTTTTATTTGGCATATTTTTTTTAGTTAAAGTGAATTCAGAACAGTGCACCCATATGATCCCACCTTGTTCGCTTTCACACACTCTCTATATTCTATAATTGACCCAAAACTGCAAATTATGCCACTATTAGTTATTAAATAATATCAGTGTTACTAAATAATCTGTTATCTAATTAGTGAAATCGTACATATGTAACACATCAAGCACTAAAATTAATCAAGAAATATCTCACTGTTAATGTTAAGGCTTAGTTCACCCAAAACTGAAAACTGTCATCATTTCCTCCAAACCCGTATGACATATAGTTTGCAAAGCTCATTCTTGCTTATTAGATATGTTGGGCCAAGTCTGATGTCATTGTCATGATCAATATGATTGATTCTGCATTGTCAGTGTGTGAAACCTGGTGTAATGCATTTTGACCAGCCGTATTTTAATGTATGCAGATCATTTTGAGCTTTTTTGGTGCTTTTTAAACAAGTACCTCCTTGATACTCGAAAAAGAGCAGTGTGAACATTTCTCATAACGTTTTTTCATGTGCTCCAAGGAAGAAAGTAAGTCACATTGGTATCGAATGACATGAGGCTGATTTCATTTTGCAATGAACTATTCTTTAATGCCAGTTCTATGACTCAAAAAGGGTGTGACACGATTACTAGATGTGATGTCACTCAAACGGTGATGTCATGCCATGATTAAATCACTGCTATGGATTGACTCACTCGTAACTCTTGCTATAATGTTTTTAGGTGAATTTTTCTCTCTCTCAGTTTCAAATATGCATAAATGCAACACCAACCCCAAAAACTACACAGAAAGAAAAAATCATGTGGGAGCATCATTTTACACAAGCAATCCTTAATATGCAGGACTGGTAATTGCTCACCCCAGTGTGGGAACAGAGAGCTGTCAATCAAACCGAGAGGTCCCTGGAGATATGGAAATCAAGTTGATGACTGGTTCACCTGGATCATATTCATGCTTATATTCGGTGTTGTAGGCACAGTTATTCTATAACAAGACACCTTGTTGGACTGCTAAGTTCAACTACCTTTTTTGTGGTGCTAATACAGCTACTTGAACTAGAAACACAAAGAGATAATGAATTAGCATGTTGATGGTTTGTAATTTGTTGTTATTGTTGGGTTTCACTTCCTCTTGAAGGATGCGTCAAGCCTTCCGTATATTTAAACAATGCAAAACATGGAAGTAGTGTTTCAAAAGACAGTACTTAATGCATTCAATCAAATAATTAAAAAGAATAAATATTTTAAATATTTATTTAAGAGTATAATTAAAAATATTTATTAAAAATAAAAAATATAAATAAATACACATTTTAAAAATCACTATAAATAGTAATAGTTCATGAATTAAATGAACAGATTAATATAATTTTCTAAATAATTAAACAATTTAAAATTGTATAAATATTTTTGTAAATGTAAAATTAAAAACATTAATAAATATTAAAATATTAAATACATATAAATATTTTAAAAATGCGGTATTGAGAGACTGGTAGCATCCACTTAAGTACTGGTACTTTTGACATCCTTATTACAGGCAGCATCTTGCATTGACCCAACAGGAAATTGACTCTTTAGCCAAAAGCACACACAGTCCATACTTTCACCTGGCAAGAAAGATGACCTGACCTCTGAAAACCTCTTTGACAGAGTCACCAACAAACCAACCCAATGATAGAAATAAGGAGAAAAAGAACAAAAATAGTCTGAGAGAGAAAGGAAAAGAGGGAGACAGGTCTCCTTTAGTGTCTATTGTAAAAGGCTGAAGGCAAACAACTCAATAATTCATGAGAGCAAGATT
>JAFVLL020026635.1:0-20904 GCA_021397915.2 Tor tambroides
AACAGTGTTGTAAATACAACTTAACCACTGATTTCTAGTTGTGTCCTCTTTTGGAAGCCCAAACAAAGTACTTTCGCTTTCACAAGGAAACACAGGCCCGGTTTCACAGACAGGGCTTAGACTAAACCAGGATTAGGCCATAGTTCAATTAGGACATTTAAGTCATTTTTATAAACATGCTTAGAAAAAAACATTACTGGTGTGCTTTTTGGGACAAAACAAAGGCACTGATATATTTTAAGATCAGTCAGTGCAAGTTTCTTTCAGTTGAAACAGCTCAGGCTTACATTTTAGTATAGGACTAGGCTTAAGCCTTGTCTGTGAAACTGGGGGACAGTGTCTCCAGGACATGGCGCCGGCGGCAGCAACAACACTACAGCCAGAATAATAGCTCCGCCTTCTTTCACTGCGTGTACGTTTGGGCGGGGTTATGAAACTCTCCCCACATCGTGACGTAGAGATGTGGGGGTGTGTTTGAACGAGCCGTTTTAGGGGGGCGTGGCAGAGTCTTAACTTTGATAAAGAATATCTTTTTGGTTTTGAGACTTTAGTCTTTGCAACTTCAGGGATCTTATCTATGCACAAAACAGCTTGTAACCAGTGGCGTAGCGCAAATCTGCGGGGCCCCCGAGAACCACAAGTCGGAACATATTGAAAACAATGAGAAAGGTATTTCGTGTTGAACAGGTTATTTTTGAAAGTCGGCGCTTAAAATAAGCTGCCCTTAAGTTTCATTGATGACTGAAGTGTTAACAGTTTTATTTAGGCTATAGGCCTATGATTGTAAGCTATAATAGACCTATAGGCCTATTAAAAAAAGAAAAAAATGTAAACATTTTCAGTGAGGAGTAGCCTAAGCTAATAGTCTAATCTTTTATTATCCTCACAGCGCGTCAGTTCTGCGGTGATGCGTGAATTATCGCGGAGCAAATTAATTGTAATATTAATTTAATAACAAAAGTAACCTAATAATAATAGCCAGAATGTAAAAGGACATTAATTGAAAATGCAAAATACTCTTAATTATGACAATATTTCATGCTTTTGACAATATCTCTGGCTATCGTCGATAAATGATCATCGTCTTTCAACGCACCCCATCGTCTTATCACGGGGCACCCGCAGTGCGTGCCCTGCGTACCGTCCGCTACGCAACTAAGTTACGCTACAACACTCCAAAGAGAAAGGAAAACTTGAAATCGCATCATATGACCCCTTTAAAGACACAGTTGTTATTTAAATGTGATCAAGTCAAACAAAACAGCACAAGACTGCAGTCAAGATAGCAGTTTAGAAGAGTCATACAATTAAATCATGGGGTTTGAACCTACATCCTTTTAGTTATCAGCCCAGATCTTAATCTACTACACCACACCCATATCACCGCATGCAGGGCCTCTGAAAAGGGTCCCAAAACATGAAAACATTGGATCCGATTATCGAAAGGTTCATAAAGCTGATGTTCGGATGTGTCACAATGATTCAATACATTTCAACAGGCTGATGACTAACAGCTGTTTAGCAGTCGTGCTAGCTCTGAAATACCCCTGTGTCGACAGAATAATCGTTCTTAATTTCATTCTTAAACAGGTACAGTCATGTGACATTGTGTATATATACATAGTGAATTGTCATTCTTACCTGCTGTGTAAAATAGCCAAGACTGAAGCTAATCCGCTAACAGCTAAACAGAGCAGAACAACTTTTATTTGTCTAAACTGACAACGGTGTCTTTGGAGTGCTATTATGGAATTGAAAATAAATAATTATTATTTGTATTATGGATTATAATATCACTGGCATCCAGAATAGTCCTCGTTTACTGAAGGTATTTAATCAGCTCACAACTATCCGAGGATTTTATTTTTTCAGAAACTTGCTAGCTGGCAGAAAGCGGCATTTCAAATTAAAAGTCCTTCACGCACACCCATAGGAGCTGACGTGCGCGAAACAAAAGTCTCTCCGTAAAAGCGGACATAGAGAAAATAAAAGTCCCTGATATATGTGCGCAAAACAAAAGTCTCTAGATCGGAGGTGCGCAAATTTTTAACTACAAAGGGGCCAAAACTCGAACTTGATTGAGAGCCGTGGGCAGAAAGTAAATGTTGCATTACATCCAACTATTTTATATTAAAAATATTTTATATAATTTTTATATGATATATTAAAAATATGTAAAAAAAAAAAAAAAAAAAAAAAATCTGATTTATTTCGTTTATATTTGTACATTTCAATACAATAATAAAACAAAACGGCTAAAATAAAAAGGTAATTATAATATCTATTAATTTAATGAAAAGATTTTAATCAGCATCAGATAAACCGCTCTTTCTTGTTTCCCAGCCTGACTGTCTACAAAGTGCTCCCACTAAAACCAACACATAAACCAGTTTAGGCTGTTTTTACAGTAAAATTAACATTACGTAATACTAATTACTAATTATTTTATTTTATAAAATTATTATTTGTTTCATTTTATAAATTATATTTAGCAGATGATCTTATCATGAGGGACATTCAGTACACTTATTATTTAAACAGTCCTGAATCAAACTTCATTAATACATAATGGTGATGGTTCATGGATAAACCCATGCTGGGTTTGAAAGATGTACATAAAATCATATAGAGGCTTTTTTGACTGATTATGCATAACACGAAAGTCAATAACACAATGATATTGAGACTTTTTATTAGAAAACATGTGCACATTATAATATTCCTGTACACAAGCATGTAATTTGAGGACAGCTCAGAAATAGCACATTTTTTGCCATCATTCAATAGTAATACCTCATTCTTGTGACTAATCACATGAGACCCCTTGAATTAAATAAGAATGATATTTCTGTCTTTTATGCTCTGTTCCACAGAGTGTGATCTGTAATGTAAGAGCCTGAAAGCTTAAAAAGGCCAATATTTCCATACAATCCTTCTCTAATCTTCATCTATTCTGTACTCAAAGTTATAATCCTGAGTGGCTGCACTGTCCACTTCAAACCACTGGTCAAACCAGGCGTCTGTAGTTGAGGTTGCTGTTGTGGTGGGTGGAAGTGTTGTTGTGGTGGGTGGAAGTGTTGTTGTCATAGTTGTTGTTGTTGTTGTTGTTGTGGTCGTCTCTGTGGTTGTCACTGTGGTCGTCTCTGTGGTCATGTTGCCTTTCATCCTCTCCATCCGCAGCTTTCGGAAGCGCATCAGTCGCAGACGGCGCAGACGTTCGCTCTGGGGGCCTGCAGCAGCCCCTGTGCTCTCCATGTTGATGCGGTTGTTGGTGTTTACGGGGGTGTTGGTATCCAGTCTTGGCCTCTTCCTGCTCTGGGCCATGATTTGTTGAATACGAGCCCAGTTGGATTTGGTCAGAGTAAAGCTGCAGGGCGTCGCATTGGCATCATATCCCACAGCGCAAAGACGAGTCTGAGAAGAATAACCATCAGCTCTTGCTGTAACGCGATACTCGCCCGGGTTGAGAAGACGCCAGTAATCGCCGGTGGCAGCTTTAAGAAAAAAGAAATTTGGATTAATATAACACACTAAACAAAAATACGTCACATCAAAGTGGGGATTCCCTAACTTTTTTGTCAGCCAAATCCTTGACAAATAATAATACAATCTATTAAATAATAAAATAAAAATTTTAAATTGTAAGATATAAATCAGTTCTATAAAGTCAGAATTGCAAGATATAAACTCGCAATTAAAAAGAAAAAAAGTCTGAATTTTGAGATGTTAGGTATAAATCTGAAATTGCGAGAAATTTTTTTTATAATTTATAAACAAAATATAAAAATAATAATAAATAAAATTAAATGATATAAAATTAAATAATAAAATATAATACAATAAAAAAGTCAAAATTGTGAGAAAGTCAGAATTACAAAACGCAAACTCGCAATTCAGAAGGAAAAAAACAGTCAGAATGGCAAAATGTTACTTCAAAATTGTGAGATATAATCTCGCAACAGTGAGAAATAAAGTGTCATAAGTTTTTTATCACCTTTTAATTTTTATTTTATAGTGAAAAAACAGGCAACAATTTGAATTAGTCCACCAAAACCTATAATAAAATGACAAAATCTGTGTTACCTGTTTTGACGTCATGTTTGATTCCCTCCACTGATACCGTGGCATTTGCTAGAATATTCCCATCAACATCTCTCACAACTCCTTTAATGCCTCGATGCACCTGTGGGTCACATGATCAACATTTTTTGAGGCTTTGTTGCTGTTTAACATTTTTATCTGGAAATAGAAATTCTGCATGCGTCCACATTCTGGCTTTGATTTTCAGCCACTATGTCACACAGAGGTCTGATGTGTATGTGTTTTATAACCTGCTCAATGAAAGCCAGCAGAGCCTCGCGGTTGTTTTCCCACTCCGATGCCAATTCGCTCTCGTGCGGAAACTTATCGCACCCAAGAAAGATGGAAATCTCAAAGCAGTTGGTGTGCAGGTAGCTGAAGTCATTCATGCCTAAAGCAACACAGAAAAGTGAAATTGTGAAAGCTGAGAGGAGATTTTTTTCTTTTATTGACAGAAAAAGGGAGTTTTTTATGCCAATGCAACAAAATATTTCTGCAGATCTATAGAGGAATTATATTAACACAGTGTCCTATAATTAGTTATTGGATTGTAAAAAAGTATTTTAATGGATGTTTGGGCTGTATTCATTGCATTTACACAGTTCTAACCAGCAGGCATCACAGCTTCAAAATCATTTTGCAAAGCAACTGGTTCAATTGATTCAAAGTTTTGAAAGCTTTGTTTCTCGCATCACTGCTTATAATTAAGTCAACATTTTACTTTCGCAATTTAAAATAAGAGGGATTTGTGACAAGTTATTTTGATTAAAGACAGTAAAATTGAATAAAAAGAATAAATATTATGAAAGTATTCTCAAAACATTGAACTAACATTCTGGCAATGTTATGAACAAACCTATTATGGGGCAGTTGTGGCCTAATGGATAGAGACTTGGACTGGTAACCCAACGGTCGTGGGTTCGAGTCTCAGGTCCGTACCAGAGATCGTCGAGACCCGAGCGGCACAGTTAAATTTAGAGACCCCCCCCAATGAAAGTTTATGAACATGGTGCAGCTGTCACATAAATTCTGCCGAGTTTTTGAACGGTTGTATATATGACAAGACGATAATTCTTCCACCGTGCAAATTATGGTCATTTTCGTCAGTTAAGGCTCGTTAGCGGTAAGATCGCATTTATTTGAATTAATTAATTATATAATTTATTTGAATTAGCGAGAGAGAGACAGAGAGAGAGAGGGATGAAAGTTGCATGCGTGAACCTACGTCTGCGCGTCTCTTTCTACAAGCAATGAGGCACATGTGAATGCGTCAGACCAGAAACACAAGCACGTGCGAAAAATTTCGTATTTCGCTGCATTCCAAAATTCAAGCTTGGTGAACTCTGCCCTGCGAATTTGCATCACGTCAAACCGTGTGACCAAGGGCAGATCGATACATCACAGCATAGCTGAATTAAAAGAACATAAAATTAAACCGCAGCGCTGCAGGAAAGTGTAGTAGATTGTATGTTTTTACATTTTAGATGTATTATTATTTATATTACATATATGTATGTATCGTGTTGAATTTAAGTTTTTAAAAAACCGCTGCAGTGCATGACGTCATCTCACAACCGTTGCAGAGTCCGATGGATGTTTAAATTTATCTAGTCTTTAGTAATGTTATCAAAATTTATACATATATTTTTTTCAGGAACGTTTTAATTGGACGTTCATCTAACATTTTTTTTTAATGTTACTAGTTTCAGAATGTTTCAAAAGTAACATTCTCATAATGTTTGCAAAATTATAACATGGAATGTTTCATTAACATTCGGATAACCAAGAAAAAACATTTTTGAAACATTAATTTTTTTTTTGACATTTTAAACATTAAGAGAATATTCAGAATGAACAATTTTATAACCTAATGGGAAAGTTAGTAAAATGTTCTTAGTCTTAAAACATATTTTTGTTAGCTGGGTAAAGAGTTAAAGGGTTAGTTCACCCAAAAATGAAAATTCTCTAATGCGCATGCTCTCCTTTAAATGTAAACAAAGCGTGTTCAAAGTCAGCAGCACAATGCACATTCATTGTTTATGTGCAGGAAAATCAAGCGCATGGATCATGATACTCTCCAAAATGGGGGCTAGAATTGTTGAATAAAGTTATTTTAGTTTTCTTTTCGCACAAAATGTATTCTCGTAGCTTCATAAAATTACAGTCCTTACTACGTTTCTGGGCCTTGATCGTGGTAGGACCCTTGCTATCTATGGAGGGTCAGAGAGCTCTCAGATTTCATCAGAAATATCTTCATTTGTGTTCTGAAGATGAACGAAGGTCTTACGGGTTTGGAACGACATGAGGGTGAGTAATTCATGACAGAATTTTCATTTTTGGGTGAACTGGCTTTGGGTGAATTCTGGTTTTATGTTTAACTTTAAACAAAAACTAGACTGTTAAACTTTTTAGCATTACATACTGCCCACAACCGGCTTCCAACTGGCCCGGTTGATGATGCCCTGGCCGCCGGTGATGTCATCGGTGTGACAGGATCCGCGGTGATTTTCCGTCATGGTCAGGTGACTGTGCGCGTATGTCATGGCGAGCCAGCGGAACAGGTTTTCATCCGCCGTTTCGCGGAGAGCGCCCTCGTTCTGTCGCTGAATCCTGGCCCAGGTTTCTTCGTTCATGTGCTGGTACTCATGCACCGACTGACCATCCCTGCCGTCTGTGGCCCGCGGTGGACGCTGCATGTCGAAGGGGTACGTGACGATCTTCTCTCCGCCCTGTAGATTAGCGCCCAAAACAAACGGCGTCCTCTCCATCCAACTGATGATTGCTTTAGTTTCAGCAGCGACCTAGAGTGCAGATTTGTTAAGTAAATTAAACTCTGAAATTCAAAACTGCTAACCTAATATGCTGCCTTCAGGTCATGTCAGAATGCAAGTGTTTACGAGTATTGATCTCCGGTCAGTATTAGTTTTCGTTATGTTGACTGTAAAATTTTGTTGCAAAAATCTAAATAAGAAAAAAAATCTAAATAAGTATTTAGTTTTGGTTTGCAGCAAAAAATATCTGAACATTCTACAGCAATATACATTTGTGAAACTGTATACATTTGCAGAAAATATGGAAAATAATAAAAGTTAATTTTTTTTACCCCATTGGCAAAGCATAAACTTAACACTTAAATGTAAATACATCTTGTTTTAAGTATGTTTAGATATTACATGTTTAGATATTGTGACATGGTGAGGAAAAAATATGAAATTGGGAGGAAAAAAAATATTTTAATGATTTTGCGTTCACTTGCAAAGGTATACGTTCCCCTGATAAGTTTCGCATTCTCTCGTAAATTGCGTTCCCCCGAAAACGTTGCGTTCACTCACAAAACCTCTGCTTTCACCTCCAAAATATTTGCGTTCTCGAAAAACTTCTGTGTTCCCCCAAGAACTTTGCATTTGGTCACAAAACCTCTCCTTTCACCTCCAAAACATTTGCGTTCTGGCAAAACTGCGTTCCCTCCAAAAACTTTGTTTGCTCACAAAACAACATCTTTCACCTCCAAAACATTTGCATTCTCTCGCAAAACTATTGCGTTCCTAGAGAAACCTTGCGTTCACTCACAAAACATCTTTCTTTGCCTCCAAAACATCTGTGTTCTCTCGCAAAACTATTGCGTTCCTAGAGAAACCTTGCGTTCACTCACAAAACACCTTTCTTTGCCTCCAAAACATCTGTGTTCTCTCGCAAAACTATTGCGTTCCTAGAGAAACCTTGCGTTCACTCACAAAACATCTTTCTTTGCCTCCAAAACATCTGTGTTCTCTACGCAAACTATTGCGTTCCTAGAGAAACCTTGCGTTCACTCACAAAACACCTTTCTTTGCCTCCAAAACATCTGTGTTCTCTCGCAAAACTATTGCGTTCCTAGAGAAACCTTGCGTTCACTCACAAAACATCTTTCTTTGCCTCCAAAACATCTGTGTTCTCTCGCAAAACTATTGCGTTCCTAGAGAAACCTTGCATTCACTCACAAAACACCTTTCTTTGCCTCCAAAACATCTGTGTTCTCTCGCAAAACTATTGCGTTCCCCCGAATACTTTGCGTTCGCTCACAAAACATCATTTGCCTCCAGAACATTTGCATTCTTTCTTGCAAAATTATTCCGTTCCCCAAAAACTTTCTCAAAACATCTTTCACCTCCAAAATATTTGCATTCTCTCACAAAACTATTGCATCACCAGAAAACCTTGCGTTCGCTCGCAAAACATCTGCTTTTGCCTCCAAAACTTTTGCATTCTCTTGCAAAACTACTGCATTCCCCTCGCAAAACATCTTTATTTAACTCCAGAACATTTGCGTTCTTTCTCGCAAAACTACTGCATTCCCACAGAACCTTTGTGTTCATTCACAAAACATCTGCTTTCACCTCCAAAAAAAATTGCGTTCTCTCACAAAACTATTGCGTTCACCTGAAATCTTTGCGTCCACTTATAAAATATCTGCTTTAGCCTCCAAAACATTTGTGTTCTCTCACAAAATGTTTGTTCCCCTGAGAAATTCTGCATTAATTTGCCTGCAGAAGCTATGAAATAAAGTTTTTCCACCCACCTCATATTAATTATTATCATCACAAAAGTTTTGCAAGCCAACGAAAAGTATCTCAGGGGAAGGGAGAACACAAAAGCATTGACATATAATTTTCCCTCCCATCTTATTATTACTTTTTTTCACCATCACCATGTCCCTTTAGCAGCTCCATAAAACATTTTACTCACAGAGCCATTGAGAAAATTCTCGGGAATGGGAATGTGGTGATTGGGAATGACCCGTGGTACCCATCCTCTGTCCTCCGCACCCCACAGAATACTGTTCAGGTCTGGGAAATTCTGGAAAATATCATATCCCTCCTCTGTCCAGTGGCCCAAAGCCCAGTTCCCCATCTCAGAGCCCTAGACAAAGGAGCATCCGCCCAAATAAACAATGACTCACATGATAAACAGAAAAGGCATGGGTGGAGAACAGGGAATGTTTGTTTGAAAAGTGTGTCGCACCATCTCATAGGCCAGCTCATAGGCATCAGGGTTCAGTGAGGGCACTAGATGGATGCGGACGGTCTCCACAAGGTGGCGCACTCGTGGATTGTCATCATTGTATTCTTTACACAGGAACTGCATCAAGAGCAGCAAAAGCTCCCTGCCCAGCACTTCGTTCCCATGAAGCCCTGCTGTGTAACGGAATTCCGGCTCACCTTATAAAAACAAGGTTTGGCTGATTAGTTTAAATTAGAAAAAACTTAGCAAACTAACATTTTCAATGCAATTGGCCAGTGACCAATATTATACTGTATTTGGACACAGTGAGGTGCAAAAGAACGTTTAACTTGAGTTGTTACGCTAAATATGTGTGTAATGAAAAAAAATGTAGTATTTAATTAGAAAAACTTAAAAATAGATGCATTTTTGCCCCCATTGTAGACTCATTTTTAATATTAATGACTTCAAAGTTGCAGTTTTTGGCCTGGTTGATTGATCTAGCCCTATTGGAAACTACCTGTCTCGTGTTCTCCAGGGTTATCCGAGATCTCCATGGCGTACATCTTCAGCCCTTGAGAGCTTTTTCCGATGTTGTATATTCTGGTGATGTTGGGACATTCTTCGTTGATCACTTTCATCATCTGTTTAACACACATATGCATGAAATCTCTTGCAAGACAGCAGTTCTTCGACAAGACCGCAAAAGAGTCACAAAATAGAGTTCAGACTTCACGCTGGACATGTTTTGACGTGCTGAACCTCAGCGTTGACCCCAGTGACCTTGGGAATACCTGTGTGGCTGTAAACGTCTCACCTGTCTCATTTCTTTGTAGTTGTGATGCCTGTAATCGAGATCATCTGTCGGTGGAACGTCGTTCTCAGTTGGATAATTAGCTGGGAAAAGAGTTTCATTTGATCTTTTAGACTTATGGGACAAAAATATGATTACAAATGTATTTAAAAATGACAAATATTTTCAGTTTTTAAAATAAGATATGGCGACCCACAAGAAATACCAGCGCATGAGTTTATCATAGTCGTGAGATTAAAATGTCATAATTATGAAAGAAAACATAAATTCTGGCATTAAAAAGTCCATTTTGAAATAAAATGTCAAAATAAGAAAGTCCAACTCATGATGAATCAAAATTATGAGATTCAAAAAATAAAAAGTCTGACTGTCATAATTTTGACTCTTTATCTAATGACTTAGCATGTCATAATTTACTTTTTATGTGATTTAGTATGTAATTCCCATAATTATGACTTAGTATGTCATAATTTGGCTTTTTTTATCTGACTTAGTGTGTCATATCCCATATAATTATGGCTAAGTATGTCATAATGTAGATTTTTTTTTTTAGGACTTTTTATCATAATTCATATTTTTTTTTAAATCTTGACATTTTATCTCATAAATACGACTGACAATTATGTCATTTCAATTTATCTCATAATTATGACTCTCACAATTGACATTTTATCTCTGAATTATGACTTGGTAATTTCAGTTTATCTCATAATTTAATTTAGTCTGTCAGTTTAGACTTTTTAACTCATGACTGAATCTGTCATAATTTAGACCTTTTATCACAATTATTACTTTTTAACTGATAATTTGGCTTTTTATCTCATAATTATGATTTAGTGTGTCATTTCAATTTAGCTCCGAATTATGACTGAGTATGTCATAATTTAGACTTTTTAATCATAATTATTTCTTTTTAAGTCTGGACTCTTTATCTCATAATTATGACTCAGTATGTCATTTCAGTTTATCTCATAATTATGATTTAATATGTCAACTTAGATTTTTTTTACTCCTGACATAATTTAGACCTTTTATCACAATTATGACTTATCTCATTATATTTTAGTATGTCATTTCAGTTTATCTCATAATTATGACTTTTTATCTCAGAACAGATATTTTATCTCTGAATTCTGATTTAGTGTGTCAATTTAGACATTTTAAATCGTGACTTAGTATGTCATAATTTAGACCTTTTATCTTGTAATTATGACTTTTTATCTCTTTTTATCTATAATTAGGATTAATATCATATCAAACTAATGAGTAATCTGTCAGACTCAGGTAAGAGCTGCAGACAGTGCTTACTGGGTAAAGGGCAGCCAAGCACCTCCAGCCTCATACACAGGCTGCCGTTCCAGCTCTGTGGGAGGACACGGATGTAACGCGCCACAACCGGATAGGAGAACTCTGTCATTACTGGAGTGTCTTTATCCACATTCCCATAAAAGAGCTGTGGGATAAAACAAAACAAAACAAAACAACAACAACAGGATTTGACAACAAAAAAAAAGCAAGCATTAAAACTAGTCAAAATCTCATGTTATTCACATGCTTGACTATAATATAGATCTATGCTGTTTTAACATAAAGTGAACCGACCCATTCGGCGTAACCATCATGAAGCACCGTCCAATCACGACTGTCATTACTGAAGGCCACGAAATACGACGACACAAAGTCATCACTAGAAGAGAGAATTAATTGCTGGTTTAGGCATCTCCTTGTCTTTCTTGCGATTAGAAAGAGTCCAAATGTTTTGAAACATGTCTTACTGTGTATCTGAGGTCCTGCCCTGTGTGATGACGCCCGTGAACTCCACCTCTCGACGGGCGTTCACCTGAAACCAGTGCTCCTTCTCTTCTGTATCAGCACACCATGCACCGCCATAAACATCATCCTCATCAGCTGAACTCTGGAAAACAGGTGATCACTTCAAAATCTAGATTCATATACAGATATTCAATAAAGTTATGGGGAGGGGAGATAAGAAAATGATGCAAGCCAGCCTTGAACTTGTATTGCTCATATGAGGAGCACAATATGTCTTAGCTGTTCTCAGAAAAACTATAGTCAGTTTGGAAATAATCTGTTTTTGGTTTGAATTTATGATTGAATTATTAAATAATCCGGTTTAAAAAAACAACATAACCTGGTTTGCATGACTTAGTGGTCACCAAGCTGGTTTCCACTAGTCAGACCCAGAAACTGGAAACTGTAAAAAAAAAAAATTTTTTGAATTTGCAAACAAAGATTATTGGAGTACGTTTTACAAGAAAATACTATTTTCTACTTCAAAATTTCACATTTAATTAAGCATTTGTGGAGATTACAAACTTGAAAATTGTTTGGAAGTCAAGCTTGATGACCAACTAAATCATCTTTAAAAATATCAGCATAACATCATATTCTGGTTTAAGCCTTCTGTTTTTTTTTTTTTTTTTTTTTTTTACAGTTCACATGATTGGTTAAGATTTATTTTAATTAAACAGCTTCATATGTTATTCTTTCATATGTTATGAATTTGTGGACAACATTTGCTGGTTTAGGCATGGATTTGATTTGAACACTGAAAAAAATGATTTTCTATGGTACAAAACAAGACAAAATAACTGCCAACAGGGTAAGAAAAATAAACATGTTTTCCCTTATGATTTAAGTTTATTATTCTGACCACATTGGCGGATATTTTTTCTTGTTTTAAGCTCACTTTATTTCTAATTCGTTATTATTAATTTTATTATTATTTTGCTTTGATAAATCATTTTACCTCTCAGATAAAAGTATCTTAATTTAAGAATGGTTAGATATTTGTACTGGAAAACAAGATGAAAAATACTAAGGTACAGTACTTATTTTATTTTTTCCAGTAGCAATGCACTGGAATATTTTCATCATATTTGCACCTTTATTTATTTATTTTATCATTCTGTTATCACAGCTATTATCCTACTCACAATATGCAACATCTGAATTATTATGAACTGTAATGTGGTTTGATTATGTGTGTACCTGCATGTTCAGACGTCCTCTCAGAGCTGAATATCCATGATGAGACATAGAAGATGCCAGTATCTGATCATCCTCCACTCGATGAGACTCCATGCCAAGAGGAGGACACTCTGAAAGACAGGAAATACCGTGTCATTCTTTCTTAAATCCTCTGATAAGAGCACTGACAGCTCTCTCTGAGTGGTTGTATTTTAGATACTGACTGCCTTTCATTTTTTACACAGGAAAACCATTTGTGCTGAACAAAGGCTGCTGGAGCCAACAGTTCAGTTTTGGCCAGTCTGAATCCAAAGGCCGAACTCCAGCTGGAAACCAAAACCTTTGTGGGGGAACAACATGTCGGCTCTGACGTTTACTGCCTTCGGCTCAGAGTTTGTTCACTTGTTTCTGCTCTGATTATAATGTGATTTGTGGCTGTTTTCCAGAAATACTCACTCTTTGGCTCAGCATGAGGAACCGTCTGCTTTCTCTTCTCCTCCTCCTCTTCTTCCCACATCTTCCGTAGTTTTTCCGCTGTGTAAGGGAATGGAGAGACTGAGACTTGAAATAGTTGAAACGGGTAATATTTAGTCGTTTTTAGCCTTGTTTCATAATAAATCCATTCAATAAATGCCAGCACAACTCTAAATGTGCTAAAAAAAAACTTGTGTATAGTTTTCCAGTAAAAAAACAAGAAAAAACTGCCAATGGGTAAGAATAACTTCATTTCCCATGATTTAAGTGTATTTATACGTTTTCATTTTTTAGCCTTATTTCATTATATATCAAGTAAATTCAATAAATGCTAGCGCTGTTGCTTTAGGGAGCTAAATGTGATAAAAAAAAAAAAAAAAAAAAAGTATTTTGGTCTAGTTTTCCAGTACAAAAAAAAAAAAAAATGAAGATAAAGAGATGTAAATGTGCATTTTAAAAAACTGCACTCAATTAGTTTGTAATTTATGCCTATTTCATAATTTTCCATCTTTTTATGAATATATCCTGCTTATAATTGGGTGAATCATGAACATGTATGGGATTTCACCCAAAATAAAAAAACAAAACAAAACAAAAAACATATACTTTGCTTAAAGAAACTGAAAACTGTTTTGCATTATTTACATTTTTACATTTTCATAATTATGCATTGCTGATTTTTTTTTTTTTTTTGTAGTAGTAAAGCTTTCAAAAAAATACAAACAGAACAGTTAAATGCTTTCTAATTAGTAAATCAAAAGGCCTTTTTCACTACATCTCCTTCATTGCAGACCACCCAAAATCTGGACAACCTACAGCACACATGCAGCAAAAGCACATTCTCTTTCATTTGAACAAACATTAAATTGATTTACCCACCCTTCTCCTCTTTGGCTTTTCTTGCTTTTTCCAGCTCTTCCTCCTGCTTCTTTTCTGCCACTGAATTTTCAGATGTAGCAAATTAGGATAAAAATATACTATTAAGCATTCAAAATGCCAATCAAACAATCAAGCTGTTTGATAGAGCCGATTTAATATAAAAGACTGAAATGGTGCAAACGTACAGTCAGAATAATCATATTCCTCATACCAAGGGGCGACTGTTTGAGGGGTGGTAGTGGATTCCTCTAGAGGGAAAAAAGACATTCATTTGACAAATGTGAGTGAAAGAGAACATAACATATTTGCATTGCATTTCTTGCTCATTTTGTTTTTGCATTCCTAAATTAGTGCATAAACGAAATTGCATGTAAAATCACCTTTTGTATGTCTGAATAAAATGTGAGTGATGTTTATGGGTGCAAGATAAGGTGTTTTGTTACAAGCATAAATTGGCCCTAAATTACCTGGGATTGGTAAGTATATACTTGGGTCATCAGTGCTGGCTGGCTCCTTGACTTTAGGGATGAGGTCAGGTTCTGGAACTTCATCTGTCAGTTGATAAAAGTTTATTATTAGTAGTACTTTGAGAATCGGATTCTACACTCTTAAAAATAAATGATCCAAAAGGGGGTTTTCAGAGTAATGCCAAAAGAACCACTTTGATTCACCAAAGAAACTTTAAGTGAAATTCTTATGAAATATTTTTTTTCTCATTGTGAAGAGCATTTTAATTATCTAAAGAACCTTTTCCCACTTATAAACCCTATATAGCTCCGCCCCTTTCCAGCGCTGCGCTTGTCTTCTGTCTTCCATTTACACAGCGTGAACTTAAAGTCGTATGAAATAAAAGAATAAACTTTGTTTTCTCAAATCTCTCAACTGACATCTGCTTCAAACATTAACTTTCGTTCACTCTACAATAAGTCAGTCCACTGCACTGCACCAGCTAACGTTAATTACTATAAACAGTGACGCAAAAAACGGAAGTGAAAAGACAACATTCTAAAGATTGCTGCGCACCTGTTTCCCTGACGCATAAGGTCTAGTGCATTGGAAAAGTTCAGTCAGTGGATTTAAATGTTCTTCATGGAGCCAAAGATGCCAATAAAGAACCGTTTTAAGAGTGTATGTATGCTGAGTCAAACGTACGTCGGGCATCCCAGTAATCCGGATCGTGCTCTTTGATTGTAGGTGGTGTAATGGCGTCTTTCTTGCTGTGGACGTCTACTGGGAAAAAAGAGATAACCAAAGAGAAAGATTATGAATAGCATTGTGTATATATATATATATATATATATATATATATGAGAAAACAGCAGCTAAAAGACTGGAATACGATATTTGTACAGGTTTTGGCCCCGATTAGTCGACGCTTGTTCAACCTCAGTCACCAGTCTGCATATTGTTGTCAGCCGGAATCAGTGGCGGCTCCAGGATTTTTGTGTTGGGGGTGCTAAGGGGGGGCTTAACTGTTCAGAGGGGGTGCTAAAAAAAACTAATTAAATTGAGAGAAAGTAATGAACGCCTAAACTTTAGCTATCAGTTATATATATATATATATATATATACAGCAGCTTCGAAAAAGGCATATTTTACTTTTTTTTCTGTGGTATTAAACTTCTCATATGCCACTGTTATTGGTAATATACTAATGGCAACTGCCAAATATGACACTTACAAAGTAATATAATTTATGAACGAATATAGAAAAGAGAGAAAGTTGGGATTTTTTCTATTTTCAATTCAAAAAAATATACAATTTTTTTGTACAATTCATAAAACTATTTCCACACGGGCACACATTGCGGGTGTCGATGATAGCCAGAGATAAGCATCAAAAATTGGCAATAGGCTAAGAGGATTTAGCATTTCCATTGAATGTAGGCCTGTTACATTCTTCTTCTTATTAGGCCTATTATTATTATTAGATTACTTTTATTAATAAATTACATGAAAATATTGCCCCGCAATAATTTCATAGCGCATCACCGCATGATGCACTGTGAGGATAATAAAATAGGCTATTATAGCTTACTCTTCATTGAAAATGTTTTTAAAAAGATTTTTTTTTGAAACAGGTCTATTAATTTATACAATGAATTATAGGCCTATGATTAAAATGATAAAAACTGCAGTCATCAATAAAAATTCAGAGTAGCTTTATTTCAGGCGCCGATTTTCAAAAACAACCTGTTTAACGCGAAATACGTTTATTCTCATATTTTTCACTATACCAGGCAAAAAATAAATATTAAGGGAATAATTTAAGACAGTTATATACCGTTATCAGCATATGTTAAAGTAGATTCGTCTCTCGTTGTCTCAGAGAGAATATGCGCCATTATTGCAGCGTTAGCAGTCAGGGTTTTTTTACTTTCACTTTCGCTATAGTGAATTCTGTCTTGCCGCGAAGTTTGCGCGTTGCTTTCTTGGGTTGCTTGACCCCGCCCCCATAATATCAATTGTTTATAGCCCACATATTAGGCACTTTTTTAAAGTTTTTAATGTTTATTTTTCAATGTTAATGAGAGTGACACCAAGAGTTAAAAAACAGGAAAATCATTTGGAAATCCTTGGGGGGGCTGTGCCGGGGCTAAGCAAGTTTCTGATGGGGCTATAGCCCCGTCAAGCCCCGCTCTAGCGCCGCCATTGGTCGGAATTGACCGATCTAACAGAAAATCACGTTATGTATGATGTTAACAGACCCTTTTTAATCTTTAGACGATATAATTCCATCCAGTGGGAAGAGATCAAACGCGTTTTATATTTTGAGGTGATTTTACAACAAATATTTAGTTATCATTGGCCACTCGTCTTCTAGCAACAAGTCACGTGTTTTTGCGTGAAGTCAATCATTTTAGTGTATGATGCCTTGTTTTTCTTCTATAAGCATTTACAAAGTCACCAAGTGTATGCCTAAAATCTGTTTTAAAAGTCATGTAATGTAGGCCTATTCTAGCCTTAATGTGTTCTGTAAACAACAACAACCCAATTCTGCTAATTCCGTTTTTACATCTAGCCTATAATGAGACCATATGTAATTAAAGGTGAAGTGTGCTATCTATGCATCACCATGCTAAGGATTTCTAGGTGGTTTCTTCCCCACACTCAAGATATTCCGGTCTTTAATGTAAGTACGTGGGATTTTTTGCCTGTTTACACTCAGGAAGTCAATCAACCATTGACTTATAATTAGGCCCACTTGTGTTTGCAGAACGCTCCAAAGATTTCAAGATCTAAAATGAGCTCAAAGTTTAAATTGTATGTGTGTTATGTTGTGTTGTATTTGTTGTCATACCTTGATCTGGGCCAATGGGTTTCTCAGTCTCTGTTTCCTTTGGCTCTGTTGGAAATACTGAGCACAGAAACTGTATTTAAAGACTTTTAAAGACCACAATAGCATTTACTTTAAAATAATAATGTGTTGAAGATTGTATAAACATACACATGTCCCATCCCAGCTCCAGCAGCAGTTTCTCCTCCTCTTCCTCCATGGTTGACTTTTTGGTTGGTTTAGTTGCTTTAGTCGTTGGTATTGTGGTGGGCTTTGGTGCTTTCGGCTTTTTGGTGGGTTTTGGAGGCTTCGGTTTCTTGGTGGGCTTTGGGGGTTTTGGTTTCTTTGTTGGTTTGGGGGGTTTGGGTTTTTTGGTGGGCTTTGGTTTCTTGGCTTTGGCTTCCTTCTCAGCCTTTGCCTTTGCCTTGGCTAGACAATAAATGAGGGAATGATAACCACTGTCATGAAAGTTTGGTTTTAAAATTACACAAATGTGTTTTTCTAAACCCTTAATTCCCAGAAAACTGTCCAAAAATTATGGAAGAACGTCAACATTAAACTAATGAATTACAGTAGCAGATGAAAGCTATATTTGTCTTTATTTGTGCATGTATGTTAAAAATATGATGCTTTTCCATAAAAAGGAAAATATAGCTTAGATCTTTCTCCAAAAGTTCCATGGGATAAATGTTAACAAGACTGAGATGTTTAAAAAGTCTAATTTGTGCTTTTCTTCTGTACAGGTGCTGTTTTATCCTCACATGAAGAAGTTGCACTGACATGTTGGATTGCCTATTTAGTCGACAGCTTTGTGTCAAACTCATAGTAGTTCACATTTAACAAATCAAAGCTTTTATAAAGTTTTATAGCTGTCATAAACTGCTGAAACCACTCTGAAGATGGAAGCAACCCTGGAAATACTATCTGATTAAATCCAGACCTTTGGAAACATAAATCAGTGCTTGGATGAATTACTACACAAGCTTATGTTTAAAGGCTTACCGTCAGCACAGAGTTACCAAAAGATCTTTTTAATATATTTAGAGTAATGGGTTTTTTTTTCTGGACAGCAGTGAGATTAAATGTAAATAAATACTGGAAATGGAGATCTCACATGTGTCAATGTCTCAAATATGTTTGCAATTAGAAAATAAAAAATTCTCATTAGATACTTTCAGCTGCTCCACATACATTTTACAGCTTTATATTCTTACTGTATGACAACTATTGAATAATTTGGCTCAGAAATTTTGGGAGAAACATCTGAGACAAAGTTGATGCTTTAGTACAAGATAATTGAGATCTTCCGAGCTACAAAAGAGCAAGAAAATCTCCCTCAGGATGCTGTGTAACTTCCTTCTGCTGATCATTTTTAGGCCATGTGACTGAAGGAGAGCTGTCACACACGGTCATCTCAAACAGATCAGATTTAGGTGAGTGTTTCAATTCAAACCAAATGTCAGCTCCATATCTCTTCCGGTCTGTGTTTCCCAAACCTCACAGGACATGAGCAAAACGGAGAGAGGCCTGTGGAAGGTTTGTTTTCATATTCAAGACCTGTAATGTTTTCAAAAACCATCTGTGATTCTCGTTCAACCCTTTCCTATAGCCCACAACTGTAATTTCATTCCCACATGCCTCCTTCATCATGCTTTTTTTTCCAGATGAAAGAAAAAAGGAGAAGAAAAAAACCCCAGCAGAAGACAGTGTGTCAGTGGACTGACCAGTCATGGTTTCGCTAAAAATGTTGCATAACCTCAAAGGAGCCAGTGAAGCTTTTGGTTAAGCCAGCTATTTGTCATTATGACAAAGCACAGCCTTCCTCTCCTACATGAAACTGGGCTGCAACCACCAAAAACCTCATTACATAAAGTCTAAATGTCTTATTCTACTGAATGTTTAGTATTTTATGAAGCAACTTACCAGCTAATAGCTCCTCAGGTGTCTTTCTACCCTTTGGTTTTTGTTTTTCAACCATCTCTTCTGCTCCAGGCTCATCCATCTGAGTGTCTTCTGAAAATCCATCCTGTAAATCTTCTCTTTTTGAATTAATCCCACTGTTTTGCCTCATTTGGATGCTCCTGGTTCTCTGGTTGGACTTGGCAGCATTAGCCAACTCTTCATTGATAACCAATGTCAAAATCCAGCACAGGGCAAATAAGGTTGCACATAGAGGAACCCTCTGCGCCTGCATGGTCCTCTGCAATCTTCTACACCAAGTACTGTTATAGTTTAAAGATTGTGTCTTTTCCAATGGTAAGTGTGCAGCAATTGGAAAAGCAAAAACTGGTCAGCTGGGACTCGTCAGATTGCCTGTAAAAACTAGTTCATCCAAATGTTTGGAGATTGTTGGAGATGGAATCAGTGAGGCTGGTGTGGAAGTCAGATGTGTAACAGGGATTGTGGCTGTTTTTCCCTCTTCTAGTGGAATGGAATTCCGCTGACATCCCCCTCTGAGTGAGTGAGAAGGAGGACAAAACCCACAGAGAAAAAGAGGAGGAGACTGAGAGAGAGAGAGAGCTGTAAGTACACTTTCAACCATTCCAAAGATTTTTTTGCTCACCAACACTGCATTTATTTGATCAAAATTACAGTAAAAACTGTAATACTGTGAAATATTATTACAATTTAAAATAGATGTTTTCTATTGTAATATATTTTAAAATGTTATTTATTTCTGGGATCAAAGCTGAATTTTCAGCATCGTTACTCCAGTCTTCAGTGTCACATGATCCTTCAGAAATCATTCTAATATGCCAATTTGCTGCTCAGGAAACATTTCTGATTATTATCGATGTTGAAAACAGTTGTGTTGCTTCATATTTTTGTGGAAGCGGTGATGCATTTTATTTTTCAGGATTATTTGATGAATATAAAGTTCAAAAGAACACGATTTATTTCGAAATCGAATCTTTTGTAACATTATAAATGTCTGTAGTGTCACTTTTAAACAATTTAACGCAAGACTAATTTAATAAAAAAACCTTACTGATCTCAAACTTTTGAATGATAATGTACATACAAATATTTTTTTTATATTTTATAAATTGTATTTAATTTTTATTTATATTTATTTATTTGTCACATTCTCTTTTTTCTATTACAGTAATGAGATGTTTAGGATAATGTGTTTGTGAAAGTGTAAAAAAAATCTTAATTCTTAAAATAGGCAACTACTAGTTATTGTAAAAACTGATAAATTTTTCTCAGGATTCTTTAAAGTTCAAAAGAATAGCATTTATTTGAAATATAAATATTTTTGAAACGTCTCTTAAATGTCTTTACTGTCACTTTTAATCAATTTAATATGTCCCTGATGAATACAAGTATAATTTTCTTTTGGAAAAAAAATGTAGTGTTTATATATATATATATATATATATATATATATATATATATATATATAAAA
>JAFVLL020026636.1:0-2500 GCA_021397915.2 Tor tambroides
TGTGTGTGTGTGTATATGTGTATACATACATGAAAAAGGCTGATTTTAGGCCATATACAAACATTTTGGCATGTTAAGACACTTTTAAAAACCATTTAAAAGATAACTTATGCAATGCTAGCCACTCTGGGCAACCTGATCTCATGATGAAAACGCACCTCTGGGAACTTTTTCGCAAGACACGAAATATGTACCGGCATGTACGTTTCGTGACATATTTGATGTGAAATGTCCACTGGGTGGCGCTAAAAGAGCATTTAGTTTTTTCCCTGGAACAGATGAACGTACATATGGTTCGTTTTATGTGACGTTGATTTTGTAGGCGTCACCGCAGTTCTGACTTGAAATGTTCGTTGAGTGGCACTGTAAGTCTAATGCTTGATGATGTTTTAAAATAACGTACCATCTGCACTACACCTAAACCTCCCAAACAGTATTATCAAAAGCGAATGTGACGTAAAAAAACGCAATCGCAAGCATGCCGTTATAGCTTGTTTTTCAATCTCTCATCTTTCAGCTCTTTCATCGTGAGTCATGTTTTTGATGGGATTCGTACCCAAGGATTCTGCATCCTAAGCTTGCTACGTCCAGTAAGCGAAATATATGTAGCTGTAATCAAAACTACGTACGAAAACGATTACACGTGCTCGCTGTTTTACTGCCTCTAGTGTTCATTTCTGTTGGAAACTGCAGTAATAATTACTAATTGTTATGTATTTCGCGTCTTGCGAAAAAGTTCCCAGAGGTACGTTTTCGTCATACTACCAGGTAGCCTCTGGAACATTGTCACTGAATTTGACATTATTTCTGAAACGCTGTCCTACAAAGACACCATACTGCACCATTGAAATCAGAGATAAACAGGGAGAAAATTATTAATTTTGCATGCTTCTGACGGCACCTTCATGCTGCTGTTTTAGCATTAACTTTAGATAAGATGAATCATCCAGATTTTAATTATCAATGGTTTCCACATGAATAAAAAATGTATTAAAGTTGGATTCAAAAAACAAAATATCATTATTTTATTCATTAGAGTAAACACAGATTATATATCTCTCTAAAAGTGCTTAGCTATTTTAATAGTTATTTATTTTTAAATTATGTTTAAGCAAGAAATTACTTGACAGCTTTCTGATTGGCACATTCTGATTGTTTTATGAAATTAGCAAGATTGGCAGTATTGTGCAAGCCTATTATCTGTTTTTCACGTGTGTGTGTGTAACATACTGTGTATGTGCTGTCACCTGAGATAACTGTGTTGCCTCCAGCCAAAGCAAACAACAGATGATTATAGGAGAGGAAGGAGAAAATTCACAGATAAAGTGCAGACACCAGAGTCAGCACGTTCTTCCCAGTCATCTGTAATTGCCTTACAAACACCAGCACCATGCTGTCTAGTTGCTCCTTAGGGCTTTGAGAAATCCAGTGTCAAATGATAGGTCAAAACGTATGCAGTGCACACTTTCACCTGAAAAGGAGCGTTTTAAAAGTTGCATGCATTAGGAAATAGAGGCACTTGATGATATATGGCAGCACTGAATCCTGTGGATGTCAGCATATAGTGACACTCACAGCTGTTTGTTCTGAGTGTATAATAAGCATATGAAATGATTAGTTCATAAAGTGAGAGCTGTGACAGCCTGTCATCAAACGCTGACGGTATGCGGTGGAGATGCTGTCGAGGGATTGATATCCAGATGGAGGTGGATACGGATAACAGCTCTGCTCTCCTGCAGAGTGGATCTGTGAAAAGTAGAGCTGTTAGAGCAAGCCCAAGGTGAAAATGTGGGTTAAAGGACATTATATCTGTTTGACTCCACACCTTCAAATGATGGTTGGATGTAATGATGAAAAACCATTGTTTTGAGTTGGACCTTTTCACAATCGTCATGAATAGGACTGAATCAGTTGGAGGGCTTCTGGAGTTCACAGCTCACAGACTCATTGAGCCTCACTCACAAAACCAAACCAATTTATGCTAATTCATTCATAAATCCATTCTTGGAAATTTCTTCAATTTTGGGCACTTTTATATCCCATGAGGTGATTTTTATTTCAACAGATTGCCACTTTACTCTTTTTGTTATATGAAGGTCACATTAAAACAGTCTTTGAACTTTTCACAAGGCTTTTATTAATAATATTTCTATTTTACTGCCCTTGTTCAAGACCAAGATTTTTTTCTTAAATAAATATAAAAAAGTATTTATTATTTTATATATAAAATATATCCATCATAAAAATGATATATAATAATAATTATTTTATTTTACTGCCCTTTTTCTAGACCCAAATTTAAATGAATATTTTATATAGAAATCTATAATAACATTTAGTTATAAATATATCCATCACACAAATATGAATGATCATACTTTTTTTATTGTTATTATTATTGCTATTATATATTTTACTGTCCTTGTTTGATACCCAGATTTTTAATCTTAAATAAATACAAAAAAGTATATATTATTTTATCCATCATAAAAATATGATT
>JAFVLL020026636.1:5000-40809 GCA_021397915.2 Tor tambroides
TTCAATACAATTATACAAAATAAGGACACACTTGAGTGTCATAGCAGATCATACAAAAGCTATTGACTGGATATTGAGTTTGTTCTTCCAGAGAAATATAACAGAACAACATAATGACTCACACTGAATCACTGAACTACAACAGAAACCCAAAAGCTGGAGATATTAACCTGTGTGAATCTATTTCAATGCCTGCTATTCATAAAAAAATACTCCTATACAAGTGTATTTGATTCAATTGAGTGTTGAAGACAAGTTAAGTAAGGTGTTATTGAATTTGTTGTTGGATTTTAATGGTCCAAATGAGCTATTAGCATATACATGCCATATTACAGCCACTGGCACTGTGGACAAACCAGAGAGAAGTGAAAGCCAAACTCATTTTCTGCTCCTGGTCTGAAGAGAAAGCTGATCTTCAGCGAGACTCATGAGGTGATGTATAACCTCATCATCTCTACTTCTGTCACAAAACACAGCTGTGAAGATGGACTAACAACAAGAGCTCACAAAAGCTCTCGAACCCGGGCCGGTCCAAAACCAGCAGGAACAAGACTCCAAGAACACAGAGATACTGATGAAGGAGGATTGAAGGAGCATGATGGGATTCTCCACTGTAGAGAGACAAATGAAATCAGTCTGTGCAGCTCAAGTCTAAGAGAGTGCAGGGATGTGCTTATTTTTTCATAATCGACTATTCAGTAAGGTCATTTTTAATAATTTTAAATATTTTTTCATTTTTTAATATGCAATTTACAGATATTCAGCAAATATATAAGCTAAGTATCTGAAACCATTTTACAGCACAAAATTACAAAATCAAAAATATCACATTAAAACAAATGTCACGTTGCCAATATTAAATATATTTCAAATAAAAATGTTAAAATAAATATAACAATTACTGAAACTAAAATAAAAATTTAAAAATTAAATTTAATAATTTAATAAATATATTAATAACAAGTATATACATGTGAACGTTAAAACAATTAAATAAAATATAAAAATGGGACACAACTAAATAAAAATTAAAATGAAATCAAATTAACTTTTCAAATTTAACATTTTAATGAAGTAAATAATGTTTAATACAATTAAATAAAAAATCATTTTTAAATAAAGTAAATGAAAAATTGCAATAAATTGAATTAAAATTAAAAAATAAATTTAATAATTTAATAAAATTATAACAACATTTTAATAAAATAAATATTTAATATAATTAAATTTAATACAATTTGAATTAAATAAATACATTTTAAATCAATTAAATTAAAATTACAATTAAAAATTGTACAAAAAATTACAAAAAACTGTACAAAAAATTAAAATGTAAATAATTCCTTAATAATTTAATTTAAATAAGTAAATAAAACATTTTTTTAATAAATAAAATTGAACATTTAAATTAAAATTAAATTAAATTTAAATTAAAACAATTAAAATAATTGTAACATTGTCATAGAAAAACAAATTTAAGAATTTAAAATAATTAAATGAATAATTACATAAATTAATAACTTTTGGTTGGGGTTCAGATAAACTACAGTCAGCCTCACAATTACTTGGTTGGTGCTTCACCCTGCTACATGTGAGGACACCAGGAGACATTTTATCTGCCCTTCTCATAATAACAGCAACAGAAGACAACAATGCAAGGAGAGAAGAGAGCCACCAAATCCATGAGAGAAAAACTCTTCCGGGAGAGAAGGTGTTTGTGCCGTAACGGAAGAGCCATCCTGCTTTGTTTTCAATCAGAGTCGAGTACACTGTTGTCCACGCTCCTTTCCTCTCCGAGCACTCCTCAATTCCCCATGGTCTGAGGGAAAATCCAATTACTTTTCAAACAACCCCAGAGGCACCAAATGGTACTCCGTCTCTGCCAATTATCTCGCGCTCTCGCCACGGCTCCTCGGCGACAGACGCGCATCCAAGTGTTCATGCCGCTCAACAGGTCCGCTGGCAAAACCCCCTTATTTAAAGACGATCTGATATGATTGTGCTGGGAGGTGAGGGAAAAGTTCAACGCATATTTAAGAAAAAAAAACACAAGTTTGTCTCACTGAAAATAAGAAGTTTATCCCACCTGCTGCTGACTGGGAATTGAAGTCAACAAGAAACGTATTTTATAGGGATGCACGATATTGGATTTTGCCGATATCCGATATTTTTCAACTCATTTTGGCTGATACCGATACCGATATATTTCCTTTTGTTTGGAAACAACAAGAAGTCTCTCCTGTGCAGAAATTAAAAGCAAAATATTTTTAATTTTGGTTAGTTTTTAACGAGAACTTATTTGTTAGAATTAAATAAACAATAATGAAGGTTTTTTTGACAGTACATTGAAGCTTTTAAAATAACTATAAATAAACTATATCACTCGCTACATTTCATATCACCTTAACATTTTATTTTAAGATTTAACATTTGTAGATGGTCTAAAGCAAAAGAGTTTTAAAAATTCTGAAAATCTTTTAGAGCTTGTGATTTGTTTAATAAATAAAACATATGACACATAGAATTAATAAATCAGTATATGTAAAATTATTTAATTTACAAATGTCATGTTTGTGATTTTTTTTCATGTAAGCTATAGCTTCTGACCTTTAAATCAAAACATACTCATTATTTTATGACATCATTTACTGCTTTATTTAATCAGAAACATAGTCTAAATGTTACTTGTGTAGGCTATTTTACTTTTAATTTAATTAGAAGTAGGCCAACAGCGCCCCCTACAGAATTAAAACTCAGGCGTTAGGACCCGGGGGGGGAGGCTGCCACTGCTGTAGTCTCAGCCTCAGATGTCACGCCGACTGAACTTTGGCTAAACGTCTGATGCACATGGCACACAAAAGTGGAAACACTTCAGGAGTTTCGAAGTCATCGTCAGACTGGTTGAATTATACAGGATTTCCGGGAGACGTGTGTGTCGCGTTCTTTAACGTTCCGCCTGGAAACAAAGATGCCGTGACGACAAACCCCCTCACGAAAGAAGAAAGCCGTCGTGTTTACAACTGTGATGATGAGTACTTAGCAGGATCGACTAAACGCTGGATTTTCAAAAGTATGTGAAATATTTAAATTTTGCGGAATAGAATCTTTAAAATACGTCCGAGAGTTTTACACACCGGTCTGATATTGTGGCTACATTTCCACGCCCCGAAAAGTGATGCTGAACGAAACGAACTGTGATTGGTTGTTTGACATGTTGGTCAAACGGCCTCATGGGCGGGCCTTGGCCAATGAAAGCTGCCATGGATTCCAGACCTTCAGCCGTCAGTCTGAAGGTCTGGCTACGCGAGACTACCGCTGCTGCCGCTGCACATGCTATTACTGTTTTCTCTATCATACACCAAACGTTCATTCTGTACGTGCATTCTCAGTTTAAATGCAGCGATCCAAAACCGTGAATCTAATCATCATTCAGTCAAATCTTTGCTTCAAGAATGAGTCACACTGCTGACATGATCTAATCGCTAGCAGACCATGAGCACATGTGAGTTAACGTATTCCTCTTATCGGCAAAACACATCGGCATAATTTTTCATATGAGGCCGATGCCGATATTTACATTTAAAGCCATTATCGCCTGATTCCGATATCAGTCCGATAATATCGTGCATCCCTAGTATTTTACTTACATAATGTGACATTTCAGAGTGACACAGAAGGGCAAGAAAAAGGAAAGAAATTGAATTTATTCAGAAACTGATTGGGTTGTGAAAAGCAGTCTTTGCATGAAATATGTAAAACAAAGTAAACTGAAAAATACTCAAATAATCAGAAATTGCTAGTAAATTTCACTAATGAAGTGCAACAGAATTTTGAAATTTTAAAGTACAATAACTTAAATAGTACACACTACAATATTTATTTATATACAATACCAGTTAAGTTTTCGAACAGTAAGATTTTTAATGTTTTTAAAGTCTCTTCTGCTCACCAAGCCTGCATTTATTTGATCCAAAGTACAGCAAAAAACAGTACAATTTTGAAATATTTTTACTACAGTATTTAAAATAAATGTTTTCTATTTGAATATATTGTAAAATGTAATTTGTTCTTGTGATCAAAGCTGAATTTTTAGCATCATTACTGCAGTCTTCAGTGTCACATGATCCTTCAGAAATCACTCTAATATTCTGATTTGCTGTTCAAAAAACATTTATTATTATTATTATTATGTTGAAAACAGCTGTGTAGAATTTCTTCAGGTTTCTTTGATGAAAATTCAGAAGAACAGCATTTATCTGAAATAAAAATCTTTTGTAACATTATAAATGTCTTTAACACCACTTTTGATCAATTTAAAGCATCTTTGCTTAATAAAAGTATTCATTTCTATAATGAAATATGATAAGTCTTTTCTTAGATAAAACAATGAAAGTGAATGAGAACTGGGACTGTCAAGATGATGCAAAAATGATGCAAAAGTGCCATAAAATGGTCATAAACGTGATCCATATGAATCTTGTGCAACATTAAAAGTCTTCTGAATTCATTCGATAGATTTGTGTGATGAACAGACCAAAAAGCAAGCTGTTATTTGCTGAAAATCTTACTTTCCTGCTGGAATTGAATCATGGAGTCAATGAATCTGAACCATCTGATTTAATAAAAGAATCATTGGGACTGGTTTTGTGAATCAACTGATTCACTGAAAAAGTTCAGACCGTAAAAACGATTCCTTTACAAATCACACATCATTAATTCAGTCCTCATCAACAATAGAAAGACAACCATGATATTCTTGAAAAATTCACATTGGATGTTCAACAAAGACAGACATACACAGGTTTCAGATGACATAAGGATGAAAAAACAGTGACAGAAATTTACTAATTACATTTTTATCAAGCAATCAGTATTCGCACAGCAATACAACTCTCATCTCCAACTTTCAGCCATTAAACAGGCATCTGAAAGAGGCTAATTATTATCTGATGAGCTTAACACACACAACACCGCGAGAAGGGTGAAAACTACAGAAGCTATGGTTAATCAATAACACCTTATAGGGCGTGAAAAACAAGATGATCGATTGTGTTCCCCACCGCATGATAACAGCACCATTCATTACAGGGCTGATGCAGCTATTGACCACGCGCTAATATATTACACAAATGGAGAACGCTGCTCATTAAAGACTCAAATATACAACAAAATACCGATATGTAGCAGAGCTCTCGAAACAAAGAGTGTGCTGCGTGACATTTTCATCTCCATCAATAGCAGGGCTTTACTTATTCATGAGGTTAAACAATTACCCAGCAGACAGACACTCTTTCACACTGAAGGAAGTCAAGCTGCCGCCGCAGCAGCGCTAATGAAGAAAATCAGACTGTATTAACTGAGTAAGCAGCCAGAGATTAACTGATTCTCTCATGTTTAATATCCAAACGCAGCACAGTAATGAATTGCCCATCACTGGGGCTGTGAAGTGCCAGATAAATGTGTCTGAGCTGTCTTACCTGACACACACACACACACACACACACACACACACACACACACACACACACAAGAGCTCTGTTTCATAATCTTGACCTTTTATAGCATCACAAACCTGTTTCAGACACGAAAGCTGCTCCAAAAAGGAGAGTTTGATGCCTTTAAAAAACTAATTTGGCAGCATCAGGAGAAAGCAATCCCACAATGCACTATAGTGACTTATAAAAAAAACAAACCATCCTTTTAAGTCAGTGAATGAAGCATGAGAAATGCTGATTGTGAATATACTAAGACTGTAATAACTTTATCTTTTTTATATCGGAACTATGAATGTTTATCACTGTCCAAATCTGGGGAAAAAAATACAGTTTATATAATATAAACAGTTTATATAATATAATAACATTATACACTTAATATTTCTAAATATTATTTATATATTACATACAACTGTATTTTAAATTGTTATATAAATATTCTTAAGATTGTATTATTAATTACATCAATAAATAAAATAAAAATATATTACAGTTTATATAACAAGTTTATAATATAATAACATTATACATGTAATATTTCTAAATAAAAATCACATTATATATAAACAAATTACATTATACAGTCAGGTCCATATACATTTGGACAGACACAATTTTGATTATTTTAGCTGTTGACCCAAACATATTCAAGTTACAGTTATATAATGAATATGAGCTTAAAGTGCACACGCTGAGCTTTAATTTAAGGGTATTCTCATCAAAATTGGAGAAAAGGTTAAGAAAGTACAGATCTTTAATATGTACCTCTCCCTTTTTCAAGGGACCATAAGTAATTGGACAGTTGACTCAAAAGCTGTTTCATGGACAGTTGTGGGCTATTCCTTCATTTTTTCTACATCAATTAAGCAGGTAAAAGGTCTGGAGTTGATTCTAAGTGTGCCATTTGTATTTGGAAGCTGTTGCTCTGAACCCACATCATGCGGTCAAAGGAGCTGTGCATGCAAGTGAAACAGACAATTGCTAGGCTTCAAAAACAAAAGAAATCCATCAGATAGCAGAAACATTAGGAGTGGCCAAATCAACAGTTTGGTACATTCAAAAAAAAAATAAAAGAACACACTGGTGAGCTCAGCAACATAAAAAGGTCTGGATGTTCACAGAAGACAACAGTGGTGGATGATTGGATGATCCTCTCCATGGTAAAGGAAAACCCTTTCACAACATCCAGCCAAGTGAAGAACACTCTCCAGGAGGTAGACGTGTCATTGTCAAAGTCTACAATCAAGAGAAGACCTCACAAGAGCAAATACAGAGGTTTCACCACAAGGTGCAAACAAGGCCAGATTAGACTTTGCCAAAAAACATCAAAAAAAGCCAGACCACTTCTGGAAAAGCATTCTTTGGACATCTGAAATTAAGATCAACCTGTACCAGAATGACGGGAAGAAAAAAGTAAGGAGAAGGCTTGGAACAGCTCATGATGTAAAGCATACAACATCATTTGTGAAACATGGAGGAGCAGTGTGATGGCATGAGCTGCATGGCTTCCAGTGGCACTGGGTTACTGGTGTTTAGTGATGATGTGACAGAGGACAGAAGCAGCTGGAAGAATTCTGAAGTGTACAGGGATATACTCTCTGCCCAGATTCAGTCAAATGGAGCAAAGTTGATTGAGCAGCGCTTCATAGTACGAATGGACGATGACCCAAAACATACAGCAAAATCAACCCAGGAGTTTTTGAAGGAAAAAAAGTGGAATATTCTGCAATGGCCAAGTCAGTCTCCTGATTTCAACCCGATTGAGCATGCATTTCACTTGCTGAAGACAAAACTAAAGGCAGAAAGACCCACAAACAAACAACAACTGAAGTCAGCCGCAGTAAAGGCCTGACAAAGCATCACAAAGGAGGAAACCCAGTCTCTGGTGATGCCCACGAGTTCCAGACTTAAGGCAGTCTCAACAAAATATTAAAAATGAACATTTTATGATTATATTTATTTGTCCAATTACATTTGAGCCCCTGAAAATGGGGGGACTGTGTATAAAAATGGTTGTAATTCCTAAGCATTTTATGATATATTTTTGTTCAACCCCTTGAATTAAAGCTTAAAGTCTGCACTTCAATTTCATCTTGATTGCTTCATTTTTAAATGTATTCTAGTGGCATACAGAGCCAAAATTATGAAAACTGTGCCAGTGTAAAAATATATATGTACCTGACTGTATATACAGACAATATTATACTTATATTATTTATAAAATTTCTATATTTTATTACATTATAATGTTATATAATTATATTTATATTATCAATTATATATTACAATTACATTATACAATATTAACATTCTGATAAAAATACAATAGTATTATACTTCTATTCATAAATATATTATTTTACATTGCAATTGTTTAATTTGTTGTAATGTTTCATTGTTATATTATTAATTATATAATATTGAAATAATGTAACAATACAATGATATTATGCCTATATTACTCATAAATGCTATATTATATATATATCATTTCACATTATAACTGTAACAGGGCTGACGAGACGTGCGGATCCATATGCAAAGCTTTATTCAAAAACATGGTCAGAAAACAGGCAGGGTCAGACGGTGGCAAACAGGTATGGTAAGGGCAAGACACAGTGCAATCCGTGGAGCAAGCGTGGGTTGACGATCGGCGAACAGTATCCAAAGGGGCAAGGCAGAGAGATAATCCAGAGTCGAGAGCAATAATCCAAACGGGGTAAATCCAGGAAACAAAGGCAGGGTCAGACAAGGCAAGATAACAAGGCAAGGCAAGACTAAGACTAAAACTATGACAAGGCTCCGCAATGTTGCTATCTCTAGGAGAGTGATAACTGCTAACAATACTCGGAGTAAACAAAAACACGGGATGGCACGGTAAAGCAGCTAGCGCTAGGAGAGTGCTATACACAGATCAATACACGGCACTGAGACTGAGAATGTCCATGGTTTAAATAGTGTGTGTGACTGGTGAATGAGAGTCAGCTGTGTGTGATGAGTGCAATCAGCTGTCAGTGCAATGGGTTGTGGGAAATGAAGTCCAGTGTGCAATGTGGTGTAAGAGTCCGTGTGGTGAGTTAATGACATCTGGTGGCGAATTAACAGAAGAGCAAGGCCAGGATTCGTGACAATAATGAAGAACTGTTATATAATATTGTTAAAAATAATTGTTACATTTAAAAAAAACAATACTATAATATTATACCACTAATATTCATACATTTTATTTACATATTTTACATAATATAAAACATGAAGACAATTATATTTCATTACATTTATATTAGTAATTATATCATAAAATATTATTATACATTTTTTTTGTATTTTCGTTTTCTTTAACTGTTCTGAAAATGCTTCATAAACTAAAAATAAATAAATAAATGCCACAACAAAGAACGCTCAATGGAAGCACATGGTGTGCACTGGAGGAAATGGAGGGGTTTTGCCAGTACTGGAGCTGATTTGAGGCGGTCTCCTCCGTTCCTGCGCTATGAAGCACTGCTCCTGCGTAAAAGCCGTCAGGTTTATTTAGAAGAGGCGTGACACACCAGCGTTGGGACAGGTGCGTGCCTCCCCGCGGCTGCTGCTGCTGTAACGATTAGGAGCAGGGCTGGAGTTTCTGTCAAGAGAGTAACACACGGAGAAGGAAAATATATTTCAAAGAACTGCAGGCAAGGAGGAGAGGATCGATGACGTAAACCAAATGAGAAAAACACTGGAAAGATGAGAGAAGTGGAATGAAAGAGAAATAATACATAGAGTTTAACCAATCTGCTTCCAATTGTATTTAACAACGAGCAAATATTATTGAGAAAGAGAATGTTTGAGGAAGTAGTTTTAAGGGATTTGTTCTTACTAAACAATACTACACAAAAATAATAGTTAAAAACTTATTAAAAGTAAAAACTGTCTTCATCTCTTATATACATATTCATCTCACATACATACATATACACACATATATATATATATATATATATATATATAAATTCAGATGGCAGATACTAGACAAAATTTATTAAAAAAAAAATAAAAATAAAACACAACAAAAAAATACACATTACTTCTCCTTGGTGCTGTCAATTTGGAAAGACTATTACAAAACTGCAGACAACCAAAAAGCATTAATGAATGATTGTCATGCCATTCAGTTCCATTGTCCTAAATAAGATTCCCAGCCGAAAGAAAATAGAGAGACATATAGAGATCAACAGAAACCGAAAGAAAGTTAAAGGAACCGCACTATGTTATACTGCCTGATTTCTTTACGGCCTGTCAAGATGCCCATTGGTTATGCATTATGTTTGAACTGGGGACCAAAACAAAGTAATAGCAACACCGAGCAGGCCTGACCGCAACCATGAATCAAGAGTTTGAGCTTTGATTTAAGAAATCCCATGCCTGAAGCCCAAGAGCAGCCCATCTCTTGATGCCACAAATCAAGCCAGTTTGTGTATATAGCGATGAATTACTGTGAAGACACTGAGCTTTGTAATGTTGCATAATATATTATATAGACTCTGCGTCACACTATATTACCATGCATACATATATTTATGAGAACATGCTTAAATACTGTGCAACTATGGATGTCCAGCAAAGGAAATGTTCTTTATTATAAAATCCCTGGAATCTGCAACACAAATATTGTCAATAAACTGCATGACGCTACAGGGAATCAGTCTAATAAAGTTCAGAGAGGTGATGATGGGTTACAGCTCTGTGTGTGTGTGCTGCTGGAAATATATAATAAGCTCTCGGCACTAAGTAAAACATCAATACTGGAGCGTATTACAAATAAAGCCTTAACAGGATTTCAACAAATTTCTATGTGAAAATCAGTAGAGAGCTTCAAAATATATTGGCCGTGTTTTAAAGGCCTTTCTGCTCTGTGAATCACAACACAAGACGGATAAATATCAATGTGAGAGTGTGAAGCTTTAACAAATACAGAGTTATGAAGCTATTCAGCTATGAGGACTGATGCTCATTTTGAGAACTTTTGGCTCAGATTTGCCCAACTAGTGTAATGATGCATGGTTTAGAAAAGTCAAATGGGATTATTTTAACGTGCCTTTTTTATTTGCTCCATAACTGAATATAAGCAGCTATGTTATATGGTAATGCACAAGTACCACTCCTGTTTGTCTGAAAAGATACAGACCTCCATGTTTTGTTTGCCATGTCAAATATAATGTGTATTCTTGAGCAAAAACACCATTTCACAATTTCTTTAGACAAAAACTCCTTCCTTGTACATCTTCAGCAATGAAAATGCTAATGCATGACAGTAGGAAAAAAATACAATTTATGTCGTCATATTGCCAAAACGCGCTCATATACAAAAGTTTCCTGATGTCAGAATTACTGATAATGCTTCATGAAGGGAACAAAAAAAGGTGAATGAAAGAATTCATTATTTCAATAAAAGTCATTATTTGTGATTTTTTACTCTTTACTGACAATCTTTACATGCAGTTCAACAATTCATGGTAACAAGCAGCTGTCACTCTCCCCAAAAACAGCAAGGCTTTCTCAATGAATATCATGGTACTACCAATTGTAAAGGAGCAAAAATGAATGTTTGCACCATTTTTCAACCTAATGTACTAAAATAACTAAAACTGAAATAAATTCAAAACTAGACATAATAAGGTTCATTAATTAACATTAGTTAACAACATTAATTAACATGAACTAATGTTAATTTCATCATTTACTATTGCATTATTAACATCACAATTTGTGTTTGTTAACATTAGTTAATGCACTGTGAACTAACATGAATAAACCAATAATGACTATTTTTATTAACTAACGTTAACAAAAATGAATAAATACTGTAATAAATGTAATGATTATTCTTTGTTCATGTTAGTTAATACATTAACTAATGTTAACAAATGACACCTTATTGTAAAGTGTTACCAAAAAACTTGTTAAATGTTAAAATCACTTTATATTTTTTCAAATTTTAGTATGGAATTTTATATATAACACTACAATTTGTGTTTTATTACCTTGGCATTACATTACAAATAACTACTTCATGCTGCATTTTCCTCTCTTTTGAACAATGTAATCGATCTTTCAATGTTTTTTCCACAAAAGACAGAAACATTATGTATTTTTTATTTTTGCTATTAGGGCAGATGGTAACAAATATGATAACTGTAGTAGCTTCCGTTCACCAATAATATAGAAGTTTACGCAATTATGATGACTCTGACTTCTGAGAAGGGTCCATGATACTAATATATAGCACTGATTTGGTTAGTGGAGCAAAAAAAAAAAAAAAACAACCCTAATTTTTATCTACAATTCTGCATTATCAGACTATTTGAGTGAGCGTTCCTCCTTCATTCAGAGGGGAAGTGACAATAAAGGATGACAATGTGAGCAAAAGAGAACAAGCTCCATGTTGACAGGATTTGACTTTATATGTATGTGACTCCGACGCAATCAGAGAAAGAGCAAAGCTTTCATGCTCCGCACACTTTAAATGATTTAGAATTTTTCCTTAAAAACAGTTAATTGGCCCGTGTTTACAGGACCACTTGAAAGGATGAGTAGCCCACCCACCAAAAAGGAAGGAGTAGACTCAAAGAGAATCATTTATTTTGAAATAACTAACAGTATGGGATGCAGGTAACTGGTTTCATGCTTTAACTCAAAGAGCGGGGAATGCTTTTTAAAAGCACTGTATGTGCTTCACGGTTTGCTCTAAACAGCTCTAAACAATCGCTTTGCAGGAACCAGAAGTGATCTAGACATCAGTTCCATTAAAGAGACTTGAAAGCTAGTCATTATTTTGAAAATATCAGCATCACAAACAGGATGCATTGCATGTAAAATAAATCTTCATTCTATTATAAGGATAATTCGTTAGCCTTGAAGCTAAAAATGAACATTCTGGAGGAGGAAGTGTTTGCACATAAATTGCAGTCATGCATAAACATATATCATTATCAACACATGAATCATAAATGCTATTACTTTTTTCCTTATAACTAATCAAAGAATAACAACAAAAAAAACATGCATCATAGTTTCCACAAAAATTATAAGCAGAACTGTTTTGAACATTGATAAATCAACATATTAGAATGATTTCTGAAGGATTATGTGACACTGAAGACTGGAGTAACGATGCTGAAAATTCAGCTTTGATCACAGGAATATTATATTCACATAGAAAACTGTTATCTTAAATTGTAATACTATTTCATAATATTACTGTTTTTACTGTATCTTTTGATCAAATAAATGCAGCCTTGGTAAGCATAAGAGATTTCTTTCAAAAACAAAAAATATATATAAATAACTGAACATTATTGTCAGTGTGAATGCACCATAAAGCTCACCTATTGCACCTCTATTTCCCATCTTTCATGTCATGCAAATATCATGTAGTGCTATGACTGGTACAGAGATGGGGGAGTTAAAACAGGTTTGCACTCCTCATATGTACCATTTCCACTAAACAGACATTTTTGAGCATTGAAACAGCTTGTGTTGCTTCACTTGAATGTAAGATGCTCTTGAACTTCACTGAGCATCTCTATATGATGGTTTATAAATGCTTGGATGCTTCAAATATAGAAGAAAAATTGGTTTTGCATGCTAAAGCGGTGCAACTGTTTAATAAATCTGTACATGTTTTCTGCCCGTGTGGGCTTTTTCCATAACAACGCATCAGAAACGTTGTCCTTGTTGGCTAATCCTGCAGATTTGGGTTTGTTATGATAGTGAGAGAGACAGAGAAGCACAATGGGAAGCACACAGCGCTTAACCAGAAATAAAAATTCTCTCGTAGCACCGCTGTCTCCCGTGGCATTTCAATGCTCCCTCATTAAATCACAACACAGCGCTGTATTAATGACCTGTCATGACCACTAACATTTACTTCATGTGAATTCATTCAAATCGGGGGAATTTTTACAAATGGCACCCACCAACCACTCGCTCGTTTTTCCTCCCTTCATTGAATTTAAGTCAGCAGAGCCCTGGCGCTTTGGCTTCGCACAGAGAAAGAAGAAAAATGGCTGTATTTATGGTGTTCGGGAACGTTGTTCTCACAGGCGCATTGTTCAAGGCATTAAGCAATATCTTGGCAAATGTGAGGGTAGACACTGAAGATTAATCTTCTTGTAGAGTAAATCCTCACAATGCTACTGTATATATAATCTAACATTTCTCATCAAACCCCTCAGGAATGAATTATCTAAGATATATACTTAATTTTATAGATAGTACATTGAAAAAAATCCCTTTGAAACAATTCACTCAGAAATTGCTAGTAAATTTCACAAATAATTAATAATAATACTAACAGATACAACTTTTGATTTTAATAATGTATTTGTAAATGTTGAAATGGACATGAACTAAGATTAGATGGGTTAGAAGTTTCATGGTTAGTTCATATTGACTAATGTACTTAATGTTAACAAATGGAACCTTATTGTAAAGTGTTACCATAAAAATACTATATTATATATTTATTATTTTTTAATCATTCTATCGCTATTCGCAAGGATATTTAGAATACGTAAGAAATGAAATACCACTTGAACTACTTTAATTGCATGCATCAGTGTGAAGGAAAAGGTTTCAAAGAAAGAAACATTATATGACGCCCAAATCTGTAGAGTGGCACTTGTGTTTGATTGCTGTAAAACTCCCACATCACCCAGTTTCTTCTTCGCCCAGTAAGTTTCCTCCCTTTTCTCTCTCTGTATTTACGATGCCGCCCATTACTTCATTTCGTGAATAGCAAGTTCAGCGTCAACATATTTTTGATGGGAGGCACTGGGAGTTAACTATTCTGAGAAACCATTTTCTCAAAGCTGATAATAAAAGACGGAACAAGATAAATCAGCCTTATATCACTTTCCTATTTCTAAAAGACGAACATGCTCATGAAAGAAGACTTTAGGCTGCAGATTCAGAGTAAGAACGGAGCTACTGCAACAGCCTGATCTGATCGTATTTCAAACATTTCATTTTCTGAATATACTGTTCTAATACCGGCAATCAACTCTATATGTAATCCTCTAAAGGAATACTTCACCAAAAAGGTGTCTGGCCTCAAATACACAAATTTGAATGATTTTAGAGCATCAAAGATGATGATTTACAGTAAATAATGCCTTGAGTTTTGGTCTGTTCCTCACTTAAAGCCATCAAATGACTTTAAAAGATTTGAAATACAGCTCACAAGTCTTTTATGATATGAAAAAGTATACAAAAAAGCAAAAAAGTGCATATTTTGTCTTAGTCTGCTATAATTGAGGAGTTCCAAGGCAATACAACAGTGTGGGTATTTAATTGAGCCAGGACACAGATAGCAACATACGGTTTATCCTTCTGTCCTCTAATCATCCAAATGAGCCATGGAGAAAACGACAGAGAAGGATAAGGAAGGAGCTCAAGGCAGACAGCCAATCCGCAGTAACACTAGTGGGATGACAAATGACAGGATAAAGAGTAATGAGAATACCCCGTCCAAGTTGTCTCAATACGGTGTTTAATCTCTCCTGCTAACCGCGCTCTTCTCAGAGGACACGTGTTCCCCGTATGGCGTTTGTGCTAGTTCCTGCAGGAGCTAAAAATCACAGCGAGTACTTACATGGCATCTTCGGGGATTCAATGGTGCATTTGGTGTTTGGAGGCCCGAACATCTGCTCTGTTGTTCCCCCTGAGCTCATGTGACGATCAGCTGAAGAAACAGTCAAACCAAAGACATTTCTATTGAGAAGACAGCAATTTCAGTTCAAACACAGCAAAATGGGAGGTTATTAGGCTTTTCACACTGGAAATCGTTAAGACGACATTAACTTGACCCTGGGTTATCTTGGCCCTGTTTACACCTGGTATTAACATGTGTTTTTATCGATCTGATTTTTATCGATCATATAAAAAGAGTGTTCATAAGCGCAGCTCTGCTGCTGTTCCATGAACGCCACCTACTGTCAGAATGTGAATGTGCATTTTCATTCAGCCCATCGGTC
The DNA here is from genome assembly GCA_021397915.2 of Tor tambroides. NCBI lineage: Eukaryota > Metazoa > Chordata > Actinopteri > Cypriniformes > Cyprinidae > Tor > Tor tambroides. The sequence continues at coordinate 20,512 of JAFVLL020026636.1, forward strand.
TGCTTTTTAATGTAGTTTTATGTGGCATAGTTTCACAGGCATTTCACAATTTCAAAGGCATTTTCTGTACAAGGGGCATTTTCTGCTGGAAAACGTGGGACATGCTGGAAAAAAAAACAAGCTAGGAAAGAGCACAGGCAAAGCCTTAGTTTGTTTATATTAAGAGATTTCTTTTATCTGTATTATTCATTTATTTATTTGATTTGGGATTTGTTTTCAATTTTTTATTTATTTTTGGCTATTTGACTTTGATATTAAGATATTTTCAACTTCACAAAGAAATGTGCGGCATTTTGTCTGAGAAATAATATGTGACCCTGGACCACAAAACCAGTCTTAAGTGTCAATTTTTCGAAATTGAGATTTATACATCATCTGAAGCTGAATAAATAAACTTTCCATTGATGTATGGTTTGTTAGGATCGGACAATATTTGGCCGAGATACAACTATTTGAAAATCTGGAATCTGAGTGTGCAAAAAAATCAAAATTTTGAGAAAATCGTATTTAAAGTTGTCCAAATGAAGTTCTTAGCAATGCATATTACTAATCAAAAATTACGTTTTGATATATTTACGGTAAGAAATTTACAAAATATCTTCATGGAACATGATCTTTACTTAAAATCCTAATGATTTTTGGCATAAAAGAAAAATCGATAATTTTGACCCATACAATGTATTTTTGGCTATTGCTACAAATATACCCCAGCGACTTAAGACTGGTTTTGTGGTCCAGCGTCACATATAAGGACACTTTTTCATTTGTAATTTGTCTTAAATCTCATTTTGTTAAAATCATGAGAAAATCCAATTGTAAAACGAGTATCATGAATCGTATCGCATCTTGAGTTGAATGAATCGTTACATCCCAACTTTACCATCTGAAATGATAAGTTTGGTTTAAAGGCGAAAAAGTGAAAAGCACAATGTTTTCTTACCAGTCCTGATTCTAACACAAACCCATAGCGTTTGGCATAGTTTTGCGGCTATCAGAGCAGAAATGAAAGCTGCTGGTCATTTTCCGTTGTCTCCTTTTGACGTTCATAGGTAAAATGCACAAGCTTATTTCGCAATATTAGATCAAGAGATCAGAAAAGGCCCATCTATACACTGGCCCATAGACCTTCCCCTCAAAGAAATCAGGAAAGGTGTCAAAAGTGGACAAAAGAGACTGATTAAAACACCAGGGATGGACGGGAAGGTGTCTCCCTCGTTGTGGTCCGATCGACCAAAATGCTTCTTAATACCAGGTGTAAACAGGCCCTTGTTTCACACCCTGCATTTTTACATCTGCAAACTCTGGGTTAATGTTTCAATTTGCATATATAATAGATTTCTGTTCATCCTGCTTAGAACATGGTCATTTGCCAGCATTGACAAATTAAAGCTGTTACTGATGTTTGCTGAGCAATATTTGACCAGAAGGATAAAAATGATGGTTATTTTCATCAGTTAGGTTTGTTAGATCTAGCATTCTGCCCACTTTGTTTCGAATTTATGAATAAGAAAATTAATGATATCAACTCATAAATGTTTGCAACTTTTAACAATAAACAGTCTAAAGCAAGCAGGCTTCAGGTGAAGTGATCAAGTAGGGATGAGGGTTACAATGCAAAATAAAACCAAACATACTTTAATTTCTTCAGGGGAAGAAAGGTTAAGGATCACACAGGAATAAGGGTCTATTAGTGCACTTGACGCGCAATTGTTAAATTTCAGGTTGCTAATGAGAAATGTTGCATTACATTGGAAAAGAATGCAAAAGAGAAGCATTTGCTGTCTGTATGACACTCTCAGACTCTATAAATAGATGTAATTTCACACACGCATTTGGAGAGCGTTTCAATTAATCACTGAACAAACTGTGGGCCGCTTAAATTAAGAGCAGCGCTGTTAAGACACGAAGCGCATCGTTTATCAGCCAGTGGCTATATGAGAACGCCAAGAGCTCATTAAAAAGTTTATTCATTTAGCGGACTATATTCACTCTTTGACTGTTGCGGCGAGTGCTGCGCTGGAGTGCTGCTTAACAGGGCATTTAATTATAGACGCGTCAGTGAGCTGTGAAATACTGTCACATCCGCAGGAGTCATGTCAGGGGTTCACCAGCAGAGGTCTCTATCATCAGAGTGCGCGTACCGGCCCGTCCCATCACTGTCACTGGAGCGCTACTGCGCATTGTGCATTTCTAGCCCCCAATTACAATCTTGTCATCCATTTTCTCAGTAATTCTGGCCATTCACCCTGCATGTGTTTATTCCAAATTGGTAATTTTTCTTACCAATTATGCCTCTGCGCGACTGGATGTCTTCATAAACTTGAGGAACTCTGAAAGTTTGGGCGGTTTAAACTAAATCCTGTATCATCCATGTTAGTTACACACTGTAATAAATGTTTCTGAAGTGAAATGAAGTTGTAAGTAAAACAAACATGAGTATATGTTTTACAAGGAAACACTTTTACAGTTATTCAGCTTACTTGCCATTTCTTTGTAACTTATTGTGATATTAACAAGCAATTTTTGAGTGAAAGTTATTTCTACAGCTTTTTTTTTTTTTTTTTTGCAGTGCACACTATTTCTTTTTCTACATTGAACACTTTCATATGTGTAAACTCTGGATTTATGTTCCAGTTTGCATATTTATAAGATTAAAAACAATGATAAGATTACGCTTAAACTTTTAATATTCTCTTTTAGCAGATTTGCATTTTTAAAACAAAGACTTTTTCTTCCAGGAAAACATATTTATTTTCTAAATTTGAATGAATAAACTTTGTTCTTTAATAAATAAATATTTGTATTTAACAAATAAACATCTTATTTAATAAATAAACACTTAATAAATAAATAAATATTATTAAATACTTGAAATAAATGCAAATTAAATTCATATTAAATTAATTAATATTCATATTAAATGAATAGCCTACATACTAAATAAATAAAAAATATATATGTATTGCATAAATTGATATATTCATATTAAATACAAACACATTCATATTATTAAATAAATATTCATATTCATACAGTTCACCCAAAATGATTAAGTTTTAAACCCGCAGAATTTCTTCAAAAAGATATTTTGAAGGATGTTGTCACAAAATAAAAGTATTTTGCTAATGCTGTTTTAAATGCATGGACAACAGTTTAAATATTCGTCAAAATTAATGTTTCAGCTATATTTATCTATACAACGAAGACTTCGTCCTGAAACGAAATACAGCACATAAAAGCATCTGTGATAATAAAAAGCACACAACTATTTAATAAAGTACAAGTATTGTTTAGTTGTGATTGGTTGTGTGTTGCTAGCTTGCAAAATATTCTAGAAATGTATTACTTCACATTACATAACTAACATTGCTTTTTCTCAAACATGTTACTCAATTTCCCTACTGAAATAAATTAACCATGGCACATTAGTTCCCAAAAGACGTCATAACTGAAAACTTTGGTGTATACATCTGCCATATCATCAAGAATAACATAACCAAAACATCATTGAGTGCAGTTTTCAGATTAAGTGATGAGGATCTAATAAATTAATCAAATCAGGGGAATGTAAAGTGTAAGTAGTCCGCAGGGCAAAATGTAAAGGAATATTAATGAGGTGGCATGCAAATATGGCCATTTATCTCGGCTGGGGGAACTAATTGGGGTTTATCTGATGTCTGTAGAGCAGTCCATCTCCAGAGACAGCCGTTTAAATGATCTCGGTGGTAAATCTCGCGAAACTTCCAGCCCATTAACCAGGAGACACGCCAGTCATTCACTGAGGAATAACATCACATGCTCACACAGCACTCCTCAACATGGACGTCTAATAGCCATTCATTATAACTTCAAATTCACGTCATCCTTCCGATTTACAAATAAAGGAATCATAAAACGGATTGTTTCAATTATAAATATGAATTGCATGGGGAACACCAGTAATGTATGTCCTTGCACAAAACTCATTACAATTCCCTCGGGATGAAGTGAAGAACAGAGTGTGAAATTATATATTCTACACATATTCTTTATGTTATTTTTTGCCTGCCATAGTCTAGATTTTATCACGTAGTCAAACCCATCCGAGTGTTTGAATACCGGAGTCATTTTTGCTGATGGGAACTTTTCCTTTTTCTTCCAAGCGAACTGCCTGAAGAGTGTGAACCTATTAGATTTATTTAAAAAAATATGATTAACATTAAAATTCACTGTGTTAAATGCATAATCTGAGTGAGACGGCCACATATTGACTTTTAGACCTTTAATTCTTTAGCTTTTCTCTGCTTCATCAAAATACCCACTTCAAGTTATATCTGTCAGTCTATTCTCCTGCAATCTTGCATCACAGGCTATTACAGATCATTTTGCTATTTGGCACAGAGTCTCTTTACCTTCAAGACCCTGCGGTCACTTGATAAATGCAGGATATGAATACGTTGCATTAGATTGCTATTCCATGCTGCCAAGACATACGCCTTTATAATGAACGGCATTACATAAGGCTGGTTTGCAGAAAGGCGTAAGGAATCCTGAATGCATCCTTTGAACATCTGCTATCATCAAAAGCACTTGTAAAAGCAGCGGTAATGTTAAGCACCATACAAATGCCTGGGCCCCGGAGATTTGGGAGTATTGAAAAGACTGAATAAATCAGTGTGTTCTGCACAACTGATAATACCCAGCCAGCTGATCAGGACTTACAATAAATCATGTCAACAATCACTATACAGTCAGTTTATGGTCTAATTTTAGCAAATGCAGATTAACAGTGGAATTACAGCAGAATTGGTTTGTTTATTCAAACAATCAAAATAATCAAAGAATCAAAAGAAGTCATCTGTATGCTAGTAAATGCCTAAACATTCAATATTTGGTGGATAGCAGATCGACATTTTTAAAAAGTATGGACTTTCTCTTCCAGGGGGAAAAAAAATCTGCACTGCAGATTTTTGTCTAAGCTGCGGCACATACTAAATTTATTTTAGGTATAAAAAATAAAATAAATCCATATTTAATAAATATTTAATAAATAAATTAATTAATAAATACTCATTTTTAATAAACTTTGTATTAAATAAATATTCATATTACATAAATTCATATTAAATTCATATTAAATACATATGTATTAAATGAATAAATTCATATTAAATTAATTCATGTTAAATCTGTATTAAATATCCATATTAAATAAATTCATATTAAATAATTACCATTAAATAGATATTTGTATTAATTGAATAAATAGTCATTACATAAATTCATATTAAATATATTACTATTAAATAGATATTTGTATTAATTGAATAAATAGTCATTACATAAATGCATATTAAATATATTTGTATATAAATTCTTATTAAATACAATTGCATTAAATAAATATTCATATTGCATTGTCATATTAAATATATAAATTCATGTTTAAAAAAGTATATTTTTTTATATTTATCATATGAAATAAATACATTTGCACTAAATAGATTGCTATTTATATTACATTAATTAAACAGTTTAATTGCCAAATACTTGCTTGTGTGTGTGTGTGCTGTTTTGCCTTATGCAAGATGAAGACTAAACTTCAAAAATCCCATCATCTGAAGGCAGAGATGTTAGATCACACACGATCGTTCGGCAAACTCCCAACACCAAAAGCTTATAGCCTAACAACTGCTGCCTATAAGCTCAACGGGTTCAACCTGCAACAGCAAAGCTGACATCAGAGGCTCATGGCTGAACACCTCAGGGCTTCAGCTCCTCGCCTCCAGCCAGAATGGGATTAAAAATAGGAAGTGGCCAGAGAGGATGCCAGAGGCTCCAACAGGGGAGTCAAAAGGCTTTTTACAGTTTGTTTTTAAAAGGCACAACTAAATGGACCATGTGCTCCACAAAAGATTCGGGGATGCTGTTGACAAATAAGCTTTCAAAGCCATCCACGCAACGGAGACGCTGCATTATTCACAAGCACAGGTGACTGTAAACAAGACAGCCAAGAGACGAGGAAGAAATGTCTCAGCCAGGACTAGGAGAATGAGGGGAAAACGAGGGAGAAAGATGCTGCAGGAGAAAGGTTTTTTTTTAACATCATTCACATTAACAGCACTCACTAAAAGCAGCCTGATTGTACCCCCTGACCCCATTACTGAAGACCGGTCAAATAAAGACCATGAAAATAATTCTGAAAAAGAAAATTAATGCCCTTTGCTAAAAAGACCAGCTTCATTTTCCAAGCTGGTGCAAAGCTCGTCCACCTAGAAAACAAAAATGGAGAGCAAATGGACACTTTTATCTCCTGCTTGCCAGATGTTTCTCCTAAGAAAAGACATCTCATGTGTCTTATAGATGATCTCAATGATGTCTCAAACTGTGCTCAGATTGGCTAACACACCTAAATGTACAATTAAAAATCAGATTAATGTGAACTCAAACATTTCTCATTAAGTTCTTCTAATCTAGCTGCATTTTCATATTATTTGTGCATCAATATTATTTGTGTGTCAACAATTAACTCACTTGTGTGTGTGTGTGTGTGTTTTTGTTTTTTAAATTTTGGGAGAAGCATCTGAGAGAAAGTTATGTGATAAAATGTATTTTTTCATATTTAATAAATTAAATAAATATTTAATAATTATCCACAATGAATAAATAAAATACAAATATCTAGGAAATAAATTATAAATGCACTTGTTTTTGATGAATAAATTTAAACTTAAATTCATATTTGATACATAAAAATTCATATTTAATAAAATTCAATTTTTAATCAGAAGATTCCTTTTTTTAATAAGAAAATTTTGAAAAAATATTTTTAAATAAATAAATAAACAAAATAAGGAAAAAAACTGAGACAAAGTTACTTGCAAAGTTGATGTGCAATAAAATTACTGTTTTTTTCATGTTTGATAAATTGAATTAATATTTACTAATTATCCATAATAAATAAATAAATATTTTTTTTTGATAAATGAATAGATTCATATTTCATAAATATTGCTGTTTAATAAAAAATTTTGTAAATAAACTTTTAAAAGTATTTATGTAAACAAAAAATGTATTTATTTGTTTGTATGTCCACCACAACACGTTTAAATGTTTGCATTAAGGTTAACAGTCAAATACTTGTGTGTGTGCTTCTGAAAGAGACTTCTTTGTCTTTAAATATTATCTGTATGTCGTCAAATGACTAATTTGTGTCTGTTTTTATTTCTAAATTTTAAGAGAAACACCTGAGACTGAATTACTGGTTGATGTGCGATAAAATTTTACTGGTGGAAATTAAAAAGCAGCACCCACAGGATCAATACATAATACATGCTGGCAACCAACTATGTCAATCTTTTCAGAAGGGTCCTTATATTGATAAAATGAAAACTCAGACTGAGATTTTCAGGTTTCAAAATACATCGCGAGGCATTTTAAATACATAAATTTGTCCTTGGAGTTCCTGATATCAGCCTTTACACTCTGATATCCCAACAACAACAATATAACAGACAGCAGAACAAAATTGATTGTTATTACCGCTGGTGTCTTTTCCAAAATTGTGATTCCCGCTGGTTTCATCTCCAGCCTCAGTTATTGCACTGAGAGAGACAGACAAACGGTCAGTGATACATTGCAGGGGTGTGTTTGATCAATATGTCCTCTTTTTACCATTCACCCTGAGTTCAGTGCAGCATCTTTAATCTCATTCACATCCTCAATGAGGAACGACTGAAGAGCTGCTGCTGGCTTTATTTGGCCATTCACCTCCAATGCAATGAGGGACAATGACGTACCACAGGCTTATTCGTCTCAACGGTCCAATTAATTCCTTGCACTTATAATTTGTGTAATTAACAGGCATCACAAAAACAGCAAAGCTTGGTAGAAAAACTTAGACATATGATATGATTATTCAGAAAAACAGACATTTACAGAAACATGCATGGATTACCACTTCTGGCTGCAATATCCAGCAGGATTGGGTGAAAACACAAGTGATGAAAACCTCAAAACTTACATCAAGGGACTAGAGGGTATAGGGGAAACTATTCTGCTTATTTTAAGAGCTGAGGCAGCTAATGTAAAATCAATCATGTTAGGGTATTTTAATTGTTACTTAAAAAGAGTTTTGTATTGCCAAGAGCGCACAGACATTCGTATTGATTCAGTAAACACACACAATAAAAGCTTATTACTCCAACAAGATTAGTTTTCGCTACAAGATTATTCATGGATGGAGATGTTTATGAGGTTATCATTTATGCTTAATGTTACTACGCTATTACTCAGGCCATATTCAGTAGTTAAACCATTATGTACTGCTGCAGTCTTTCCATAAAAACAGAGCAATAGCACCACCTTGTGCATCAACCACATTTTCATTATCAGATTAGATCATTTGCAATGTAATAAAGATGTGAATACACAAAACTGCAACTACAAAAATTATTCATAGTTATAGATACATTTTTTCTGACTTTTTAAATAAATAAAGTGTGCACTCACTGGTGTTGTGGTCTGTTCAGAAAGCTGGGACTCCCAAGTATCACACTACTGCTGTTGGTGCCTGGCAAAAAAGAGATTATGTCAGGTGTTTTTATTATATTATTAGACGATAGATATTGCAAATTATTCAACGACAGCTTTGAGGAACAGTAAAGACATTTAGGAGGACTTCTACAGAAGTTCAACAGCCCCAAAGTCAATTACCAATGGGCTACATTTGCTAGTCAAAGGCTATGAGCTATAAAGGTTATTAGAGGGAGATACATGCTCATTCTAGACAGCATTTGATTTGACACAAATTTTAATAGGCTACACCATGAACCATCAATATTTTTGGCCTGTCTTCCCAGAAGAGAAATACTTCAGTGTAAAATATTAAATGCAATGTACAGACGATTCAGTAACACAAAAACAACATCTAATCGACATGGACATTAAAAACAGTGGCGAACAATAAATATTATTACACTAATATTAATAGCCTAGTGTTATATCTCGTGATGTGTTTTTTTTGTCTGTTTAATCCGATAGGTAGACCAGCAAACCCAATTTTACAAACCAAGTGAAAATGTCCAAACGTTATTTATTTATTTATTTTATTTTATTTTATTTTTTGGAAACTCGCCAATTAAACGAGTCGAAATTCACTTAATTCACAACAGTTTTGTATAACTTCCAGGTTTTAATATTATTATAATACCGTTCTTTTTAGCATTCAAAATCACCTCAGAAATAACCTGTAGTCGATTCCTCTCAGATCGTCAACGTCTTTAATTCATCGCGCATGCGCGTTTTCTGTTGCCAAATTGCTACCTTTTGATAGCGTAGTAATGCTATTCTGGGAAATATATATATATATATATATATATATATATATATATATATATATATATATATATATATACACACATATATACACTCACCTAAAGGATTATTAGGAACACCATACTAAGACTGTGTTTGACCCCCTTTCGCCTTCAGAACTGCCTTAATTCTACGTGGCATTGATTCAACAAGGTGCTGAAAGCATTCTTTAGAAATGTTGGCCCATATTGATAGGATAGCATCTTGCAGTTGATGGAGATTTGTGGGATGCACATCCAGGGCACGAAGCTCCCGTTCCACCACATCCCAAAGATGCTCTATTGGGTTGAGATCTGGTGACTGTGAGGGCCATTTTAGTACAGTGAATTCATTGTCATGTTCAAGAAACCAATTTGAAATGATTCGAGCTTTGTGACATGGTGCATTATCCTGCTGGAAGTAGCCATCAGAGGATGGGTACATGGTGGTCATAAAGGGATGGACATGGTCAAAAACAATGCTCAGGTAGGCCGTGGCATTTAAACGATGCCCAATTGGCACTAAGGGGCCTAAAGTGTGCCAAGAAAACATCCCCCACACCATTACACCACCACCACCAGCCTGCACAGTGGTAACAAGGCATGATGGATCCATGTTCTCATTCTGTTTACGCCAAATTCTGACTCTACCATCTGAATGTCTCAACAGAAATCGAGACTCATCAGACCAGGCAACATTTTTCCAGTCTTCAACTGTCCAATTTTGGTGAGCTCGTGCAAATTGTAGCCTCTTTTTCCTATTTGTAGTGGAGATGAGTGGTACCCGGTGGGGTCTTCTGCTGTTGTAGCCCATCCACCTCAAGGTTGTGCGTGTTGTGGCTTCACAAATGCTTTGCTGCATACCTCGGTTGTAACGAGTGGTTATTTCAGTCAAAGTTGCTCTTCTATCAGTTTGAAACAGTCGGCCCATTCTCCTCTGACCACTAGCATCAACAAGGCATTTTAAGCCCACAGGACTGCCGCATACTGGATGTTTTTCCCTTTTCACACCATTCTTTGTAAACCCTAGAAATGGTTGTGCGTGAAAATCCCAGTAACTGAGCAGATTGTGAAATACTCAGACCGGCCCGTCTGGCACCAACAACCATGCCACGCTCAAAATTGCTTAAATCACCTTTCTTTCCCATTCTGACATTCAGTTTGGAGTTCAGGAGATTGTCTTGACCAGGACCACACCCCTAAATGCATTGAAGCAACTGCCATGTGATTGGTTGATTAGATAATTGCATTAATGAGAAATTGAACAGGTGTTCCTAATAATCCTTTAGGTGAGTGTATATATATATATATATGGAAGCCACGAAAATCGATTCAATGTATATCATTAACAGCGTGAGAAAGACAAACGCGAAAGCAATGTGAGAGGTTTACCTGCAACGCTCAAAACAACGCGCATACAGATCCTGGCTACCGAAGTGACTGAAGGGACAATCGTCTGTAGGAAGGTGAAGAAATAGATTCAGATAGGCAAAACAAGACTTAAAGTGCCCCTATTATGGATTTTTGAAAATGACCTTTCATGCAGTGTGTAACACAGCTCTAAGTGAATGAAAACATCCTGCAATGTTTTAAATCTGAAAGTGCACCTTGTATAAAGTTATTGTTTCTTAAAGAAAGCGTCGACTCTTAATCATTGAAACGAGTCATTTTTGAAACGAATCCCAAGCCGTTTCATGTTGATGTCAAAATGAAATATTAGCATATTGCCCACCCACAGACCTGAGAAAACTTGATTTTTGCATTGGTCTGAATGAAAATGCAAATTCCTTCTTTGCCACTAGGTGCCGCTTTTGGAGCGATAAAAGCTCACAAACACTGCTTTAAATGAAATCGACCAATCACCGCAGATTAGCGTCAAGCAAAGGAGGGGTTTGGAAAAATGCATCCTTAAACGAATCGTTTGGGAGTCGTTGAGCAAATAAGGTAAAAAATAAATGCATATTATAAGAAAATGAAAGTGTTTCTTGACCTTGCATGCATGTCAACCTGTTGTTGAGGACTCCCAAAACCAAAATATGAAACTTTCATTACCCATAATAGGGAAACTTTAAAAAGTAGGTATTTTTATGCACTTCAAATAAATCCAAAACTTAGCCTATTAAATATAAGAATTTTCCAGAAAACAGAAGAGGCCAGAATTAATAAATGATAGGCTTTAATATCTACATTCCTGTAGTTTTTTCGTTCTTGCGTTCTTGTTCTGTTTTGCGTGTTTTAAAATTACAAACACATCACTACAGTCTGACTGTGAATAAGAGCTGTGATGTAGCAGGACTGCGCTGTAAAATGACAGTGATTAACTCTCTGCATTACAGTGACCTCTTCTATATTCATATTAACTGCAATAATGTGACACCCACACTATGTTATTGCTTGGGTTCAATCAATCATATTGTCCTGCAAAAGAAAGATTAATACACATCTTCTTCTAAAGCTCTGTGGCTTGGACTTTCAAGCAGTAATAATCACTTTATTGTGACTGGTGCCGTTTCTGATTATGGTAAATGTCAATAAAATGCTTCATTTGTCCTTTATAGAGACCAATTATTCCATTCTCATACAGAAAAACATTTACTGAACAAAATATGCAGCAGGCATATCCATATCGCTATTAAATTCAGTATGGAGCAGACAGAGCTGTCCTTAGCATGGTGCAACTGGTGCAAACGGACCGGGGCAGAGTGAGTGAGTATAAAATTTGTATGAATATATAAATGTAAACAAGTAATGTTGGCTTGTTACCTTAGAACAATAACTCCTTATTTTAATGGCAAATTTTGTATTATTTTTCCAAAGACAGTAGTAGTAGTAGTAGTAGTAGTGTTTTTTATTTTTGGCACAGATGTTTAATTTTGAGCTGAAAGACTTATATTACTAGATGTTAGCTGTTTTTTGCTAATATTTTAAATTTCACTATTTGAATCACATCAGTATCTCAACATATGGTAAATGAGTAAATTTTAGTACTTTTAAAAACAGAATACAAACAATTTCTTTGGAATTGTCATCTGAAGTGAAGAGAATGATGAGGTTTGAGCTGAACCAGCACAGATGAGGATAAATGTCTTGACTGAGAGAGTACAAAAAGGAAAGATGAGTTAACAGACAGAACAGAAGCATGAGGAGGATCATTAAGAATTTCCAAGAACACAAAAGAGCCTCTTTTCTATTTCCACCCCTGCTACCTTTTAAGTACATCCTTGAGTACAAAAATCTCATTATATTCCCCCTTAGAAGCCCTCATTTGTTTTCATCTTTCTTTTCCTTGAAGATTTTTCTCAAGCATTATTCCAGCCAGTATTAGCAAAGCTCTCTGTGTCGGTGCTGAATGTACATACAAGCTGAAGATATTACATTCATTTGGAGGAATCATACTGAGCAGTGATTATAAAAACAATATTTATTAGTCACGTTCCAATTGCCTATTTAACTGAGGGGACAGAGACAATAGTGAAGACGCTAATAATGACGGCAAATCAAATTGATACAAGCAAGTGGAATGTGGTACAAAAAACAAAAGTAGGCATAAATACAAAACAACTGACAGCACAGCCGTACCAAATTATATAACTAAAAGAGAGATCTAATTTACAACTCTACACCTTGTTAAAAAGGTCAAGCTACTTGGAGGCGAGGTTCAGTTCTGCAGATCCATACAGTACATGAGTGGGACCCGTAACAACAAATGCAAGAATCGCTGTACTGAGTGTCCTCGCAAAGTGAGGCATGGCACCGATCACAATTTGAGCTTCTTCTTGCGGCCGCGTCCATCTGAGGTCCCGTCCTGCTTGCGTTTCTGAGCCTGTGGGAAAGAGGGAGAAGTCGTTAAAAATTCCTCTCTAGCTTTCGAGCTCAATCTTCAGTTTCGCCAGCGGTTGTTTTGATGAAAGATAACACTGGCACAAGCTCACCGAAGATGTGCGAGGGCCCCTCTTTTTCTTCTCTGCTTTCTCTCGCTCTTCCAGCTCCATGTTCTCACGTTCGATGAGCGTGATCAGTGTGTTACATCTCCTCTGAAGCTCCTGTAACAGTGTCAGGACATTTTGAATCGATGAATATTATTTGATTGCTCATGATATGGCGTCATACTCCTCCTAAGTCTCACCATGGCGGTGCGGGACTTGAGGAACCAGTCGAAGCGGAACTGGGGCGAGTTGCGTATGCACTGGCGCAGCTCATCATAAACGCTCTCCTTGTCAAAGCCCAGTTTGTGCAGCATGCAGATGAGAAATCGATCCTCCTCCTCTGTGTAGTTCTTGCCTTTGTTGGTGCCATACGAGATCCTGAGCTGATGGAATGGTGCCTTATAACGGCCAATCTGAAGAGGAAAGCAAAATGTGAATCCTCACTATTATTATTTTTAATATCATTGATATACTATTATAGTCTGTTAATATTTTGCATTAGATTTTATTTTGATATTGTGTTTTCACTTGGTTTTTAAGTTAGGTTTTAGTCATTTTTATTAGTTTTTTTTTTTTTCCATGTCTACATGGTATAAACAAAAATGAGAAACTGCCTTGGCAACTAGTTGAAATGAGTATTTTATTTCAGTTAATGTTCATTTTTTTCAAGTAACAAAAAATGTTTTTAGTTTTTATATGGTTTTAGTTTTATTTAACGATAATATCCCTTCTCTGAATTACAAATCCCAGAAACACTTTATATTTCAAATAAATTCTGTTCTTTTGAACGTTCTATTTAAAGAATCCTGAAAAAAAAAGAATTTGGCTTCTTTTAGTATCACTGATATGCTGTTCAGTTAATATTTTGAATTAGATTTTTATTTTTATATTTTCACTTTAAATAAGTTGTAGTAATTTTGTTGGGTGTTTTTGCCATTTCTATCTATTTTAATATGCCTATGATATTTATCAATTTTTATTTGTTAGTTTATTAAATTTTAGTTATTTTTGTTCTTCAAACTAAACGAAACTGAGAAATAATACCTTGGCAATTACCTGAAATAAAGTTGTTGTTTTTGTTTTTTTTATTCCAGTTAATGTTTATTTCATTTCAAGTAAAATGGTTTTTATGGCTTTAACACTATCACTATTTTAGTGTCCTTACACAATGTTACATATACTTGCTATAATAACAGTAAATTACTAGGACTGGGTTTTGACACAAATTTCACAATTCAATTCGATCTCAAGTTTTCAATTCGATTCGATTCAGTATCGATTATTTTGGATATATATCAGGTAAAGTACGTGACAAATTTTCTTAATGTAAAAAAATAAATAAATAAATAAAAGTCAACTAGGCTAAGGTTAATGCTATAAAATATAAATGAGAACCAGCTGGTACTACATTACTAGCCTAATATTGAAGTTTAAAATGAACTGATTTATATACAAACACTTAAATTACACCCAATTAAGTTTTTATAATAATAAAGTTACAATTACATAATTATTTCTACTCCAATCCGTTTTTTGAAATATAATCATTTAAATGGTGGCTGTCATAAAAACTTGACAGATTTATTCAACTGTGTGTTATTTGGTGCATAGGTTTAGCAAAATGCTCCTCTCTACAGTTCATTTCTCTAGCTGACTAATGAGTTTATGGTTTTTTCTGAGGTAAATGTGACGTTACGTGACGTTGTTATACTGATGTCTTTCAGCAACTGAAACACTGATCGAGCGATTACATGAGACAGTATACGGAGTTTGGTAAGTTGTACTCCTCCTTTTAACATACCTTCAGATGTTTACTCATGTATATTTCGTGCTGAAACTCTTAAAGCGAAGGAGATGAGAAGTTCGCGCTGCTGCTTCTCTTGCACTGAGGCGCTACAGCGATCTGTCACTCCAGATTAAACAGCGCCAAAGCGGTATTTATAGTTTGACTACTGTAATAAAATGGTAAGAATTGAAAATCTGAGGCTTTGTTTCATATCAAAAATAACAAAGCTTATTGCGATTTATTGGATGGGAGGTTGCGGTAAAGTGTTCCGTTCATTAACTGAAAACAGGCTAGACTAATCGATTCTTTGGATTTAAGAATCAGTATTGTTTTGTAAAAGTGAGAATCGATTAAAATCCAAAAATCGATATTTTTTAATCAGCCCTATAAATTATGAATAATTCCTTGCAGCTAATGCCTAATCAAAGCTTAATCCTAACCCTATAGTAAGTTAATAAATATTAATCAGTACTTATTACAATGTAACAAAGACACCTTAAACAAAAAGGGAACCTAAACCTCTCATTGAGAAACCAATGACAAGTGTTGCTCACTTTAGAGTCCAGTGCTTTCTTGATGCTGATCCTCCTCTGGATTCGGGCCTCTCCTCTCTCGATCTGAGCCATGATCTTCTCAATGTCCTGCAGCTCATTGCAGCGCTCCCAGAACACAGCTGCACACAAACACAACACATCTCAATCACATGCTTCCTGTATAACAGCTGAGTGGTACAGTGGTGGACAGCATATGGACATACCAGAATATTCCATGACCTCCTCTGGGGTTTTGCCCTCCACCTCACGGGCGATGTTCTCGATGTCGTCTCTTCCCCACTTCTCATTGGCCTTGATGAACTGATTGAAGTCACGCTTGGTCCAGATAGTAAAACCCTGAGTACAGAAGACATATTGACATGAGCCACTACACAAACATCACCTCATGGATTCTTAAAGGTCGAAGGACTAGAATAAGGAGTTTAATGTTAATACGCTGGGACTTATTACACTTAAAAGGTGGTCCCACGTAAATATGAGATGATACGGAAGTACACTCCACTGGGCCATCACATGAATTCCCTGCTGGGATTTACCTGTGAGAGGAGGTTCTCCTTCTCCTCCAGCTCTTCCTCATTAAGTGGTTCAGCTTCATCGATCTTGGCCTGTTCCTCTTTCTGCATTTGGGCCGAGTTGGGCAGATCAGGGTTTCTTGGCACCTGAGAGTGCAGTGACATCATGCATTAGGAACTTTAGTAGGGATAATTGCTTCTGAAGAGTTTTCACAGCGTTATTCACTGCTTCGCTGAACTGTATATGCTAATATATGACTTCATTTGCAATCGTTTCTACTTGTGTTATGTGCTATATTTATAAATTACATTTTGAATTACAATGAGAGACAGAGTGTGTGCTAAGAAAGTACGCTACCATTCAAAAGTTGGGGGTCCGTAATTTTTTAAAGAAATTAACACTTTTATTCAGCAAGGATGTATTAAATTGATCAAAAGTGCCAGTAAAGACATTCATAATGTTACAAAAGATTTCTATTTCTTATAAAAGCTGTTCTTTTGAACGTTCTATTCATCAAAGAATCAGCATATCAGAATGATTTCTGAAGGATCGTGCGACACTGAAGACTGGAGTAATCATGCTGAAAATCCAGCTTTGATCACAGGAATAAAATATTTCAAATTCTAAAACACTTTCTATTTGAATTTGAAGAATTTAAATAGAAAACCAAATTGCATTCATTTTACAGTATTACTGTAGTTTTGATCAAATAAATGTAGCCTTGGTGAGCATACGAGTCTTTTTTCAGAAACACAGACAAAAAAAAAGATCACATTTTTGAACAATAGTGTTAAAAGTGTCATTTTTGTTGACCCCAACCTCAAGCTCAAAATATAGACACACCTTGTAGCCAATAGTTTTCCTGTAATACAGGATCTCTTTCTCCAGCAGCTCAAAAAGCCGAGGGGGAAAGAACTGGAAGTCTTGAACATTGGGCTGTTTGGGAGGACGAGGAGCCTGAGGGAACAGGAGAAAGTCCATTAAAAGAAGCTCTAGCGTTGCTGATTCCGCTCAACAGCATAAAGGCTAATAATACCTTTGGTGCTTTGGGCTCGCTGACACGCAGGGCCTCTCTGAAGTAAGCATCCACAGCGTAGTTGGCCTTGCGCTCTCTCTTGGGTGGCTCAATCCAGTTAGTGATGACCTGAGGAGGAGGGATGTTCAGATCAGTCTATCGTTTTCAACCCAACACTATAATAAATACTTTGCAATTTGTAATGCATTACCTTTTTCTTTTCTCTGTAATCTTCACCCTCAAAGTTGTACACGCTGTTCTCTGTGTCCATGGTGAAGTTCCTCAGTGAGCCTTCTCCAAGATTGGCCAACTTCTCCTTCATCTCCATTGTCTAAAATAACCAGTAGAAAAGTCATAAAGAGCATTTCTCTAAATTAACTGAAACATTCTGGACGTTTTTACACTTCAGTTCAGCTTTGTGAAGTAATTTCCATAGATCAGGACCTACTTTCTTCTCTCCTCTTTCCAAGATGGCATCAATGTCTTCATCGGTAATCTCACTCTCCTTAGAGGCAAACACATGAGTGGCACCATGTCGAATGATGGACAGCATCTCGTCTTTGCCCAGTTTGCTCGTGTTTGGATCGACCAGCCTGCCTGTTGGGAAGCAACAGTATTAACTATATTAACCAAAAAATAAACAAATATAATAATAATAATAATAATAATAATAATAATAATAATATTATTGTATTTCTTTTTACTAAAACAGTTGAATTAGAAAAAAAAAAGTTTTAAAAATATATAAAATTATACTTATACCATAACAGTATTTTATATATTAATATTTTAACAAAATATATCATTAGTATTTTTTTATAAATATATAGATACACATACAAAACATGAATTAGAAAAAATAGAAAGTTACAAAATAGTGCCTAATAATTTTCTAAAATATTATAATTATATACACACTCACATGAATTAGAAAAATTAGAAAATAATTATGAAATATTATATACATACAAATACAGACAATTAGATAGATATGACTAATCATTTTATAAAATAAATAAAAAATAAATAAAAAAACACACATATACATATATATATATATATATATATATATATATATATATATAAAATAGTTTATTTATTTATTTTTTTAATAAATATTATTTTGAAGTAGCTTCAGTTTGTTTCACTTCTTACCTTGTTGAATAACAATGGAGTCCAAGCGGAGCTTCATTTCTGCACGTTCCACAATTCTTTCCTCCACTGTATTTTCCGTGATGAAACGGAACACGCGCACCTGTTTCTTTTGACCAATCCTGTGGGCACGATCCTGAACAAAGAAAATCCAATGAAAATAAATTAACACTCCATTCCACAAGAGGTCTGATGCTGCTGTGGAGAAATGAGACTTTTTAATCAGTTCTGGCAAAGGGAGAAAAGCAATATACTACAAATGAATCCAAACATCAAAGCAACAACATAGAATAGACTTATAAAAAAAAAGGCCATATATAGTGACCATAGCCTGAAGATCCACTTGAGGATTCCAGTCAGAGTCGTAGATGATGACGACGTCAGCGGTGGCCAGATTGATACCGAGACCTCCTGCTCTGGTGCTCAACATGAACAGAAACTTCGAGCTGTTGGGCTCATTGAAGGCGTTGATGGAGATCTGAGGAGAAGAGAAGAAAGTTACAGACTCTCATTCATTTGTGCTTATTTATTACTGAGCTGTTCAGTCATGACAAAAGGCCAATTCATAATTATGACTGTGAAATCACTGGCATACCTGTCGCTCCTCATGAGGAGTCTGTCCATCCAGACGGCAATAACCGTAGTTACGCCACATACAATAATCCTCCAGAATGTCCAGCACCCTGGTCATCTGACTGAAGATCAGCACACGGGAACCTGCAGGAAGAAAAAGAGGCATGTTAAAAGCAACATGTCAAGAAGAGAGTTTACCGTTATCCTCTGTACAGTACATCGGGCAAAAAGTGGTCACCTTGCTCTTTGAGCTTCGGCAGCAGCTTGTCCAGTACCACCATCTTCCCGCTGTTGACCACCAGGTGGAGGTCAGTGGTGTAAGGCGGGCCAGGCTCCGCTCCATCAAACAAGTAGGGGTGATTGCAGCACTTCCTGAGCTGCATCAGCACATTCAACAGACGCATTTTGTCCATCTTACCAGCAGAGTTCAGAATGTCAATGTCCTTCATCAAAATCTTGGTGTACCTAAAGGGAAATAATAAGCTCATTATTTGTCTCTAGATTCATGATACGTGATATATCTAAAAAAAAAAAAAAAAATGCCTGGTAAACCAACCTAGACATACATAAGTATTATTAATACTTACCATTCTCTCTGCATCTTGCTGAGCCCAATATACATCTTGATTTCCTTTTTGGGGAGGAGAGACTTCTCCACATCAGCTTTGATACGTCTCAGCAGGAATGGACGAAGTACCTGTACCATTAAGAGATTTGTTAGTTACAAGTTTGTTTTATATGTATGCATGCATGTATGTATATATATATATATGTATATTAGGGCTGTCAACACTAACGCATTAACGCATGTGATTAATCTAAAACTTAACGCGTAAATTTTTTTTTAACGCAAATTAATCGTTTGATAAGGTTTGACCCCAACTTCTTGCCGTCATCGCAGAGTGAAAGGTTATCTATCATTGCGTGATAAGGGTACAGTGAACCAGTGTTGCCAGGGTCATGGTTTTCCTGCACAATTGGGCTATTTTGAAAATGCAGTCGCGGGAAAAATTACAGAGCCGTGGGTTGCGGTTTTTGGGCTACTTTTATAATGTACCACGGTCACCCAAAGTGTATATAGACAAATAAAAATGAAAATAGATCCTTTTACTAATGTGTATTATACTTGGAATGTATACCTGGCAACTTAAGAACAGAGAGGCGGTTGTAACATCACAAACAACGTGAGTTTCAGCCAGAGCATACATGTTAAGGCTTTTACACAGCAGAAATAAACATGACAACAGCCACTATAGATTATATAAAATAATAAACACACGATCACGATAGGATATGGTTTGTATGTGATTTTCTTGATTTGGATATTTTCATAATAATGAATGTGTACATCGGAAATGCTAATTTGTACAGCGATAAAAAGGCTCTAAATAGCATATTTTAACAACAGTAAACAACCAAATTCCACATGTGATCGCAAAAGGAAGTT
>JAFVLL020026636.1:40907-76783 GCA_021397915.2 Tor tambroides
ATCTTTCATATCTGTAAACTCTGGATTTATGTTCCAATTTGCATATTTATGAGATTAATAATGCTGATTAGATTATGTCTAAACTTTTAATATTAATACTCTTTTAGTATATTTACAATTTCAAAACAGACATTTTTACATTTTTTTAAAATAAAAACATTAAAAAGCTGTGACAAATACAAAACAGTTATGAATCAATAAAAATTCATTTTTAATAAATAAATATTTATATTTAAATAAATAAATACATATCTTATTTAATAAATAAATACTTAAATTACACAAATATTCACATTAAATATTTTCAATAAATACATATTAAATTAATAAATATTCATATTACATGTAAATAATATTACATAGATAAATCCATATTAAATAAACATTCATATAAAATATTAAATCAATATTCATATTCATACAGTTCAGTACAGTTCTAAACCTCTATGAATTTCTTCTGTCTGAAACACACAGATATTTTGAAGGATGTTGTCCATAAAATAAAAGTAAAATAAAAGTATTTCGCTAATGCTGTTCTAATTGCATGGACAACAGTTTAAATATTCGTCAAAATTAATGTTTCAGCTATATTTGTCTATATGATGAAGACCTCACTCTGAAATGAAATACAGCGTATAAAAGCATCTGTGATGATACGAAGCACATAAATATTAAATGAAGCAAGTATTGTTTAGTTTGTAATTGGTTGAGTGTTGCTAACTTGCAATTTATTATAGAAATGCATTACTTCACATTGCATAACTAACATTGTTTTTTCTCAAACACGTTATTCAAGTAAATTAACTTTAAAGTAAATTAACCATAGAACACTCTTTTACAAAAGACGTCATAACTTTGGTGTATACATGTGTCATATCATCCAGAATAACATAATCAAAACACCACTGAGTGCAGTTTTAAGATTAAGTGACGAGGATCTAATAAATTAATAAAAACAGGAGAAATGGAAAGTGTAAGTAGTACGCAGGGCAAAATGTAAAGGAATATTAATGAAGTGGCATGCAAATATGGCCATTTATCTTGGTTGGGGGAACTAATTGGGGTTTATCTGAAGTCTGTAGAGCAGTCCATCTCCAGAGACAGCCGTTTAGATGATCTCAGCCTTTAACGAGCGTGCGGTAAATCCCACGAAACTTCCAGCCCATTAACCAGGAGACACGCCAGTCATTCACTGAGGAATAACATCACGCGCTAACAGCACTCTTCAACATGAACGTCTAACAGCCATTCGCCTGTATCATTCAAAATGATCACTATCGCTATGACTTAAAACTCACGTCATCCTTCCCATTTACAAATAAAGGAATCATAAAATGGATTGTTTCAACTATAAATACTAATTGCTTTTAGTCTGCACGGGGAACATCAGTAATGTATGTCCATGTGCAAAACTCATTATAATTCTCTTGGGATGAAGTGAAGAATAGAGTGTGAAATGATGTATTCTAGACATATTCTTTATGTTATTTTTTGCCTGCAATAGTCTAGATTTTATCACGTAGTCAAACCCATCCGAGTGTTTGAATACCGGTACAGAGTCATTTTAGTTGATGGGAACTTTTCCTTTTTCTTCCAAGCGAACAGCCTGAAGAATGTGAACTATTAGATTTATTTAAAAAAAAAAAAAATTAAATTATGTTAAATGCATAATCTGGCACATACTGACTTTTAGAACATTAAAATGCAATAACTTTTACTTTTTACTGCTTATGTATGTTTTATTCTACACAGTTTTCAGCTTAAAGAGTAATAGTCGGATAACGTCCAGAAACACTCCCTAGTCATGCACTGAATTCATCTTTCATCAAAATTTCCACTTCAAGTTATATCTGTCAGACTATTCTCCTGCAATCTCACGTCGCATGCTATTACAGACCGTTTTGCTATTCGGCACACAGTCTCTTTACCTTCAGGACCCTGCGGTCACTTGATAAATGCAGGATATGAATACGTCGCATTCGATTTCACGCTGCCAAGACATACGCTGCCGGTTTTATAATGAACGGCATTACATTAGGCTGGTTTGCAGAAAGGCGTAAGGAATCCTGAACGCATCCTTTGAACATCTGTTATCATCAAAAGCACTTGTAAAAGCAGCGGTAATGTTAAGCACCACACAAATGCCTGGGCCCCTGAGATTTGAGAGCATTGAAAAGACTGAATAAATCAATGCGTTCTGCACAACTGTTAATACCCAGCCAGCTGATCAGGACTTACAATAAATCATGTCAACAATCACTATACAGTCAGTTTATGGTCTAATTTTAGCAAATGCAAATTAACAACGGAACTACAGCAGAATTGGTTTGTTTGTTGAAACAATCAAAATAATAAAAATGACCATTTTTAAAAGGACAGATGTTCTCTTCCAGGAAAAAAAAAAACTGCACTGCAGAAATAAAATAAAATAAAACATTAAAATTTATATATATATATATATATATATATATATACACACACACACACACATATACACATATAATAAATGTAATTAATAAATACTCATTTTGAATAAACTCTTTAAATAATTTTTTATTAAATAACTATTCATATTACATAAATCATATTAAATAATTAATATTAAATACATATTTGTATTAAATGAATAAATACTCATAATACATAAATTCATGTTAAATCTGTATTAACCATATGACAAATTTATATGAAATAAATGCATGTTAAATCTGTATTAAATATTCATAATACATAAATTCATATTAAATATATATGTTTAAATAACTTACTA
Source organism: Tor tambroides (assembly GCA_021397915.2). NCBI lineage: Eukaryota > Metazoa > Chordata > Actinopteri > Cypriniformes > Cyprinidae > Tor > Tor tambroides. Next base: position 43,678 of record JAFVLL020026636.1, read on the forward strand.
GATATAATTGTTTTAAATAAATATTCATACTGCATAGTCATATTAAATATATGAATTCATGTTTTAAAAATGTATATTAACGACATTCATATCAAATAAATAAATTTGCACTAAATAGATTATTTATATTACATTAATTGATTAAACAATTTAATAGTCAAATATTTGCTTGTGTGTGCTGTTTTGTATTACGTAAAGTGGTTACATGCACTAAGATGATGACTAAACTTCAAAATCACATCATCTGAAGGCAGAGATCACACACGATCAGTCGCCAAAAACCCAACACCAAAAGCTCAGCCCAAAACTGCTGCCATTAAAGCTCAATGGGTTGAACCTGCAACAGCAAAGCTGACATCAGAGGCTCATGGCTGAACACCTCGGGGCTTCAGCTCCTCGCCTCCAGCCAGACTGGGATTAAAAATAGAAAGTGGCCAGAGAAGTTGCCAGAGGGTCCAACAGGGGAGTCAAAAGGCTTTTTACAGTTTGTTTTTAAAAGGCACAACTAAATGGACCATGTGCTCCACAAAAGATTCAGGGATGCTGTTGGCAAATAAGCTTTCAAAGCGATGCATGCAATGGAGATGCTGCATTATTCACAAGTGCAGGTGACTGCAAACAAGACAGCGAAGAGAAGAGGAAGAAATGTCTCAGCCAGGACTAGGAGAAAGAGGGGAAAACCAGGGAGAAAGATGCTGCAGGAGAGAGGTTTTTTAACATCATTCACATTAACAGCGTTCACTAAAAGCGGCCTCAGTGTACCCCCGACCCCATTATTGAAGACCGCTCGAATAAAGATGATGAAAGTAATTCTAAAAAAGAAAATTAACGCCCTTTGCTAAAAAGACCAGCTTAATTTTCCAAAGCTCATCCACTTAGGAAACAAAAACGGAGAGCAAACGGACACCATTTCTGGTGTCTCCTGCTTGCCAGATGTTTCTCCTGAGAAAAGACATCTCAGTGTCTTATCAGTGATCTCAATAATATCTCAAAATGTGCTCAGATTGGCTAACGCACCTAAATACACAATTAAAAATCAGATTAATATGAATTCAAACTTTTTTCATTAAGTTATTCTAAGCTAGCTACATTTTTATATTATCTGCGTGTCAACAATTGACTATTGTTGTAGTTGTTTTTTTATTTATTTTGGGAGAAGCATCTGAGAGTAAGTTACTTGCAAATTTTGTGTGTGATCAATGTTTACTGTTTTTTCATATTTAATATTAATTATTAAATTATCCATAATGAATAAATAAAATACAAATATCAACTAAATAATTAAAACACTTGTTTTTGATAAATGAATAAATCCATATTTAATAAATATTCACATGAATACCTTAAATTCATATTTGATACATAAATATTCATATTTAATAAAGTTAATTTAAGAAAATATTCCTTTTTAACAAGAAAACTTTTTTTTAAAAAAATATTTGAAATAAATAAACAAAATAAGATAAAACAAAACCAAAGACAAAGTTACTTGCAAAGTTGATGTGCGAAAAAGTGTTTTTTTCATATTTAATAAATTAAATTAATATTTACTAATTATCCATAATTAATACATAAATAAAATATAATAAAAGAATAAATATATATTTAAAATAAAAGAATAAATATATATTTAAAAAATACTGCTTTTTAATAAAAATATATTTTTTAATTAAATAAAAAAAACTAAATATTTTATGTCTTTATTTAAATGTCCACCCCAACACATTTAAATGTTTGCAATAAGGTTAATAGTCAAATACTTGTGTGCGCTTCTGAATGAGAATTCTTTGTCTTTACATATTATCTGTATGTCATCAAATGACTAAATTATGTCTTTTTATTTTTGTGTCTATTTTATTTTCTATACCATCGTAGCTTTCTGGTGAAGCTGGTTAACTAAAGTAGTCTGGGTGGTTAAACTAGTCAAAAAGCAGCACCCCATGCTAGGATCAATATACATAACACAAGCAGAGAACCACCTACGTCAATCTATTCAGAAGGGTCCATATATTGATAAAATTAAGATTTTCAGCTCTCAAAATACAAAGTGAGGCATTTTAAACACCTAAATTTGTCCTTGGAGTTCCTGGCATCAGCCTTTACACTCTGATATCCCAACAACAACAATACACCAGAACAAAATTGATTGTTATTACCGCTGGTGTCTTTTCTGAAATTGTGATTCCCGCTGGTTTCTTCTCCAGCCCCAGTTATTGCACTGAGAGAAACAGACAAACGGTCAGTGATACATTGCAGGGGTGTGTTTGATCAATACGTCCTCTTTTTACCATTCACCATGAATTCTGTGCAGCATCTTTAATCTCATTCACATCCTCAATGAGGAACGACTGAAAAGCTGCTGCTGGCTTTATTCAGCCATTAACCTCCAATGCAATGAGGCTTATTTGTCTCAACGGTGCCATCAGTTCCTTGCACTTGCAATTTGTGTGATTAACAGGCATCACAAAAACGGAAGAGCTTGGTGGAAAAACTTAGACATATGATATGATTATTCAGAAAACAGACATTTGAAGAAACATGGATGAATTACCTATTATGACTGCAACATACAGCAGGATTGAGTGAAAACACAAGTGATGAAAACCTCAAAACCTACAAAAAAAGGGACTAGAGGGGAAATTATTCTGCTTGCTTTAAGAGCTGAGGCAGCTAATTTAAAATCAATCATGCTAGGGTATTTTAATTGTTACTTAAAAGGAGTTTTGTATTGCCAAGAGCGCACAGACATTCGTATTGATTCAGCAAACAAACACAATAAAAGCCCTATTACTCCAACAAGATTAGTTTTCGCTACAAGATTATTCATGGATGGAGACGTTTATTAGGTTATCATTTATGCTTAATGTTACTATGCTTTTACTCAGGAGCAGGCCATATTCAGTAGTTAAACAACATTCTTTCCATCAAAACAGAGCAATAGCACCACCTTGTGCATCAACCACATTTTCAATATCAGAGTAGATCATTTGCAATGCAATGGAATTTTTAGAGAGTGAATACACATGAAAAAACTTCTACAAAGCTGCAACTACAAAAATTATTCATGGCAATAGCTGCATTTTTTTCTGACTATTTAAATGAAATAATTTAAGTGTGTGTGTGTGTGTGTGTGTGTGAGAGAGAGACTGTGTGTGAATGAGTGAGTGAGTGTGCGTGTGTGTGTGTGTATATATACACACACTATATTGCCAAAGGTATTGGGTCGCCCCCTTCTAATGAACAGGTTTGACTACTTTAGGAATTTCTATGAGTACAAATCTTAATGTTAAAGCATATAATGATATTCTAGGAATTTGTGTGCTTCTAATATTGTAGCAACAGTTTGGACAGGACCCTTTTCTATTCTAACATCACAATGCCTCTGTGTATAAGGCAAGGTTCAAAAAGAAAATGATTGATTCAGTCAGTGTGGAAGAACTTGACTGGTCTGCACCAAACACCAACGACTTGTGTCTAAAATGACTGTACCCATATGTACAAGTCATTGGTGTTTGGTGATGAGTTTTTGGCTCAAGGTCTGCATTTACAGTCACACCAGAGCTGTTAAACTGGGATTAGGACTTGGTTTTATGCAGACCAGTCAAGTTCTTCCACACTGACTGAATCAATCATTTTCTTTATCAACTTCATTCATTAGCGTGAGCAAGACACAAACGCGAAAGCAAGGTGAGAAGTTTACCTACGATGCTCAAACAGCACGATATCCTACGGAGTGACTCACGGGACTAGTTTGCATTTATAGGCAAAACTTGACTTAAAAACCAGTTATTTATATGCATTTCAAATAAATCCAAAACTTAGGCTATTAAAAATATAAGAATTTACCATAAAACAGAAAGAAGTGGCCATAATTCATAAAATAGCCTAAGGGGTTTAATATCTGTAAACATTAAAGGAAAAAATCTGCTTTTTTTTTCGTTTCTGTTCTCTTGTTTCGTTTTGCGTGATTTAAAATTACAAACACATCACTACAGTCTCTGACTGTGAATAAGAGCTGTGATGTAGCAGGACTGCGCTGTAAAATGACAGTGATTAACTCTCTGCATTACAGTGACCTCTTCTATATTCATATTAACTGCAATAATATGACATCCACACTTTGTTGTAGCTTGGGTTGAATCAATCATATTGTCTGGCAAAAGAAAGATTAATACAGATCTTCTTCAAAAGCTCTGTGGCTTGGACTTTCAGGCAGGGATAATCACTTTATTGTGACTGGTGCTGTTTCTGATCATGGTAAATGTCAATAAAATGCTTCATTTGTCCTTTATAGAGACCAATTATTCCCTTCTCAGACAGAAAAAAGCCCTTGTACAAAATATGCAGCAGACATAACCTTATCTGTTAAATTCAGTAAGGAGTATCCAGGGTCGTCCTTATTATGAAGGTGCAACTGGTGCAACCAGGGTCCTGCGCTTGAGGGGGACCCCGCGGCGATGATCCGGGGACAGAGTGTGTGTATAAAATTTGTATGAATATATAAACGTTAACACAAGTAAGCAATGTTGGCTTGCTATCTTATAACAATAATTCCTTATTTTATCGCAAATTTTGTATCATTTTTCTCAAACACATATATAAAATTATATACAGTGTTGTGAAAAGGTTTTTGCCCCTTCCTGTTTTTTTTTGTTTGTTTTACATTTTTTTGCATATTTGTCACACTTAAAAGATTCAGATCATCAAACAAATTTTAATATCACACAAAGATAATGCAAGTAAATACAAAATGAAGTTTTTAAATGATTAAATGACAATTAATTTGTTAAGGGAAAAAAGCTGTCCAAACCTGCCTGGTCCTACTTGAAAAATTAATTGCCCCCTCCTGTTAAATCATGAAAGAACCGTGATTAACCACATTATTATAAAAAGCTGAGTTAAACTTCACGAGCCAAACCCAGGCCTGATTACTGCCAGACCTGTTGAGTCAAGAAATCACTTAAATAGAACCTGTCTGACAAAGTGAAGCATGCTTAAAGAGCAACACACCATGTTGATCTAAAGAAATTCAAGAACAGATGAGAAACAAAATAGTTGACATGTATCAGTCTGGAAAGGGTTATAAAGCCATTTCTAAGGCTTTGAGACTCCAGCGAACCACGGTCAGAGCCATTATCCACAAATGGAGAAAACTTGGAACAGTGGTGAACCTTCCCAGGAGTGGCTGGCCTACCAAAATTACTCCAAGAGCGTAATGACAACTCATCCAGGAGGTCATAAAAGAACCCAGAACATCTAAAGAACTGCAGGCCTCACTTGACTCAATTAAGATCAGTGTTCATGATTCAACAATAAGAAAGAGACTGGGCAAAAACTGCATCCATGGGAGAGTTCCAAGGCAAAAGCCATTGCTGACCAAAAAGAACACAAAGGCTCGTCTCACATTTGCCAAAAAATATCTTGATTATCCCCAAGACTTTTGGGCAAATATTCTGTGGACTGATGAGACAAAATTTGAACTTTTTGGAAGGTGCGTGTCCCGTTACATCTGGTGTAAAACCAACACAGCATTTCATAAAAAGAACATCATACCAGCAATCAAACATGGTGGTGGTAGTGTGATGGTCTGGGGCTGCTTTGCAGCTTCAGGACCTGGACGACTTACCATAATTGATGGAACCATGAATTCTGCACTCTTATCAGAAAATCCTGAAGGAGAATGTCTGACTGTCAGTTTGTGACCTCAAGCTCAAGCGCACTTGGGTTATGCAGCAGGACAATGATCCCAAACACACCAGCAAGTCCACCTCTGAATGGCTCAAGAAAAACAAAATTAAGGTTTTGGAGTGGCCAAGTCAAAGTCCAGACTTAAATCCAATTGAGATGCTGTGGCATGACCTTAAACAGTCCTTTCATGATTGAAAACCCTCCAATGTGGCTGAATTAAAACAATTCTGCAAAGAAGAGTGGGCCAAAATTCCTCCACAGCGATGTGAAAGACTCATTGCCAGTTATCACAAACGCTTGATTGCAGTTGTTGCTGCAAAGGGTGGCACAACCAGTTATTAGATTTAGGGGGCAATTACTTTTTCACGTAGGGCCAGGTAGGTTTGGACAGCTTTTTCCCCCTTAATAAATGAAGTCATTATTTCAAAACTGCATTTTGTATTTACTCTGGTTATCTTTGTGTAATATTAAAAACTGTTTGATGATCTGAATCATTCAAGTGTGACGTGCAAAAAAATTAATAAAACGGGAAAACCTTTTCACAGCACTGTATATATAACTTATTTTCCTCAGATGTTTAACTTTGAGCTGGAAAACTTATAGTACCATTAGATGTTAGCTGTCTTTTTTGGTTTTTGCTAGTATTTTAAACAAATTTCACTGTTTAAATCACTATCTCCACATATGGTAAATATAAGTAAAGTTTTGGTGCTTTTAAAAACAGAATAAAAACAATTTCTTTGGAATTGTCATCTGAAGTGATTGATGAGGAGGTTTGAGTTGAACCATCATATAATGATAAATGTCCTCACTGAGAGTACAAAAAAGGATAGATGAGGTAACAGACAGAGCAGAAGCATGAGGTGGACCGTTAACAGTTTTAAACACAAAAGAGCCTCTTTTCTATTTCCAACCCTACCCTTTAAGCACAACCTTCAGTACAAAAATCTCATTTAATTCCACTTTATAAGCCCTCATTTGCTTTCATCTTTTTTTCTTCTCCTTGAGGATTTTTCTTAAGCTTTTCTCCAATATTTTTCCAGCCTTTAATACCAAAGCTCTCTGTGTAGTTGCAGAATATGTACATCAATACTACATTAACATACAAACTGAAGAGATTACATTTATTGTGAGGAATCATACTGAGCAGTGTTTATAAAAACAACATTTATTAGTCACGTTCCAATTGAATATTCAACTGAGGATACAGAGACAATACTGAAGATGCTAATAATGAGGGAAAGACGGCAAATCAAATTGATACAAGCAAATGGAATGTGGTACAAAAAAACCAAAACAAAAGTAGGCATAAATACAAAACAACTGACAGCACATCCGTAGCACTTTATAAAGCTAAAAGAGAGATCTAATTTACAACTCTACACCTTGTTAAAAAGGTCAAGCTACTTGGAGGCGAGGTTCAGTGCTGCAAATCCATACAGTACATGAGTGGGACCCGTAACAACAAACGCAAGAATCGCTGTACTGAAGGTCCTCGCCATGTGAGGGGTGACGCCGATCACAATTTGAGCTTCTTCTTGCGGCCGCGTCCATCTGAGGTCCCGTCCTGCTTGCGTTTCTGGGCCTAAAGGGAAAGAGGGATAAGTCGTTAAAAATTCCTCTCCAGCTTATGAGCTCAATCTTCAGTTTCGCCAGCGGTTGTTGTGATGAAGTATACGACTGGCACAAGCTCACCGAAGATGTGCGAGGGCCCCTCTTCTTCTTCTCGGCTTTCTCTCGCTCTTCCAGCTCCATGTTCTCGCGCTCGATGAGCGTGATCAGTGTGTTACATCTCCTCTGAAGCTCCTGTGGTTACATAACAGCATTAGGACATTTTGAATGGATGAAGATTATATGATTGCTCGTAATACGGCACATAAATCTCACCATGGCAGTGCGGGACTTGAGGAACCAGTCAAAGCGGAACTGGGGCGAGTTGCGTATGCACTGGCGCAGCTCATCATAAACGCTCTCCTTGTCAAAGCCCAGTTTGTGCAGCATGCAGATGAGAAATCGATCCTCCTCCTCGGTGTAGTTCTTGCCTTTGTTGGTGCCATACGAGATCCTGAGCTGATGGAACGGGGCCTTATAACGGCCAATCTGAAGAGGAAAACAAAGTGTGAATCCTCGCTATTATTATTAGGATCATTGATATCCTATTATAGTTTGTTAGCATTTTGAATTACATTTTATTTGATATGTTCTGTTTTCATTTTAGTTGTAGTTATGTTTTAGTAATTTTGTTGTATGTTTGTCATTTTTATTAGTTTTTTTTTTTTTTATGTCTACATGGTATTTAATAATTTCTTGTTTTAGTTTACTTTTAACAAAACAAAAATGAGAATATATATGATATTTATCGATTTTTATTTGTTAGCTTATTAAGTTTTAGCTATTTTAGTACTTCAAACTAAATGAAAATGATAAATATTGCCTTGGCAATTATCTGAAATTAATTTTTCCTCCAGTTAATGTTTATTTCATTTCAAGTAACAAAAAGGGTTTTATGGCTTTAGTTTTAGTTAACAATATCTCTGCTCTGAATTATAAATCCAGCTTGTTACACAATGTTACATTTACTTACTGTAGTAATAACAGTAAATTATAATGCAACTAATCCCTAATGCAACCTTAATCCGAACCCTAAAGTAAATTAACAAATATTAATCAGTACTTATTACAATGTCACAAGTAACAAATTATTAGAATTTAACACCTAAACTTCTCATTGAGAACCCGATGACAGAAGTGTCGCTCACTTTAGAGTCCAGTGCTTTCTTGATGCTGATCCTCCTCTGGATTCGGGCCTCTCCTCTCTCAATCTGAGCCATGATCTTCTCGATGTCCTGCAGCTCATTGCATCGCTCCCAGAACACAGCTGCACACAAACACAACACATCTCGATCACATGCTTCCTGTATATGGTTGAGCGGTGCGGTGGTGGACGGCGTTTTGACGTACCAGAATATTCCATGACCTCCTCCGGGGTTTTGCCCTCCACCTCACGGGCGATGTTTTCGATGTCGTCTCTTCCCCACTTCTCATTGGCCTTGATGAACTGATTGAAGTCACGCTTGGTCCAGATAGTAAAACCCTGAGTATATAAGACATATTGACGTGAGCTGCTACACAAACATAACCTCATGCTTTCTAGAAGGTCGAAACACTTAAAAGCACAATTTAGACTAGAATAAGCAGTTTAATGTTACTACACTGGGATTAATTACACTTAAAAGTGTCATGTAAATATGAGAAGATATGGAAGTGAACTCCCTGCTGAGATTTACCTGTGAGAGGAGGTTCTCCTTCTCCTCCAGCTCTTCCTCATTAAGTGGTTCAGCTTCATCAATCTTGGCCTGCTCCTCTTTCTGCATTTGGGCTGAGTTGGGCAGATCAGGGTTTCTTGGCACCTGTTAGTGCAGTGACATCATGCAGTGGAAAATTTAGTAGGGATAATTGCTTCTGAAAAGTTTTACAATGTTATTCAATGCTTCATTGAACTGCATGTTAATATATGAACATACTGAAAGTTAAAATCACCATGAAACTTCATTTGGAATCGTTCCTACTTGTGTAATGTTTTAAGAAATTAATGCTTTTATTCAGCAAAGATGTATTAAAAGTGATAGTAAAGACAATGTTACAAAAGATTTCCATTTCAAATAAAAGCTGTTCTTTTGAATGTTCCATTCATCAAAAATCAGCATATTTGAATGATTTCTGAAGGATCATGTGACACTGAAGACTGGAGTAGTGATGCTGAAATTTCAGATTCGCATCACATGAATAAAACATTTAAATATTAAACTTATTTTAACTTGCATTCAATTCACAGTATTATTGTAGTTTTGATCAAAAAGTGTAGCTATGGTGAGCATATGAGACCTGAGACAAAACTACACACAAAAAAAGATCAAATTTTTGAAAAATAGTGTAAAAAGTGTCAATTTTGTGGACCCCAATATGAAGCTCAAAATATATACACACCTTGTAGCCAATAGTCTTCCTGTAATACAGGATCTCTTTCTCCAGCAGCTCAAAAAGCCGAGGGGGAAAGAACTGGAAGTCTTGAACATTGGGCTGTTTGGGAGGACGGGGAGCCTGAGGGAACAGGAGGCAGTCCATTAAAACAGCTCTGGGGTTTATGATTCAAATGCTGATTCCGGTCAACAGCATGAGGGCTAATAATACCTTTGGTGCTTTGGGCTCGCTGACACGCAGGGCCTCTCTGAAGTAAGCATCCACAGCATAGTTGGCCTTGCGCTCTCTCTTGGGTGGCTCAATCCAGTTAGTGATGACCTGAAGAGGAGGGGAGTTCAGATCAGTCTATCATTTTCAGCCCAACACTATAATGCCAAGCACTTGTTGTGATCTGTAATGCATTACCTTTTTCTTTTCTCTGTAATCTTCACCCTCAAAGTTGTACACGCTGTTCTCTGTGTCCATGGTAAAGTTTCTCAGCGAGCTTTCTCCAAGGTTGGCCAATTTCTCCTTCATCTCCATTGTCTAAAACAACCATTAGTAAAGTCATAAAGAGCATTTCTCTAAATTAACAAACATTCTTTTTACACTTCAGTTCAGCTATGTGAAGTAATTTCCATCGATCATGTCCTACCTTCTTCTCTCCTCTCTCCAAGATGGCATCAATGTCTTCATCGGTAATCTCACTCTCCTTAGAGGCGAACACATGAGTGGCACCATGACGAATGATGGACAGCATCTCGTCTTTGCCAAGTTTGCTCGTGTTTGGATCGACCAGCCTGCCTGTTGGGAAGCAACAGTATTAGGCCTAACTATAATAATAATAATAATAATAATAATAATAATAATAATAATAATAATAAGTTTAAAAAAAAAAAAAAAAAAAAAATTTATATATATATATATATATATATATATATATATATATATATATATATATATATATATATATATATATATATATATATATATATATACACACACACATACCATTAATACAGATATAGACAAATTATTTTTTAATTATTATAATTATATATACACACATACACACACAACCCAATGAATTAGAAAAATTTAAAAATTTAATTTGACTAGTAATTTTCTAAAATATTAGATAGATACTAATAATTTTATAAAATTAGTTACACATTTCTTTTAAATATTACTTTCATTTACTTATTTTTATTTATTTTTACAAAAGAATTTATTTGCAAAAATAGATAATTTTTTTTTGAATTTTCAAAAATCGTGTTTTTTATTGTTGTTTTTATTGTGTTTTATTGTTAGTTAGCTGTATTTTTATCCTAATCAAAATAACCCAAATGCAGTTTGATTGAGATTAATTGGAATGCACAATGAAAAATGATTTTTGAAAACTGTTAAAAACGGAGTTATCTGCTTTTGCAAATGAACTCTTCAAATATTATTTTAAGTAGCTTGCATTTGTTTTACGTCATACCTTGTTGAATGACAATAGAGTCCAAGCGGAGCTTCATTTCTGCACGTTCCACAATTCTTTCCTCCACTGTATTTTCCGTGATAAAACGGAACACGCGCACCTGTTTCTTTTGACCAATCCTGTGGGCACGATCCTGAACAAAGAAAATCCAATAAAAATAAATTAACACTCCATTCCACAAGAGGTCTGATGCTGCTGTGGAGAAAAGGACTTTTTAATCAGAGTTCTGGCAAAGGGAGAAAAGCAATATGCTACACAAAAGTCCAAACATCAAAGCGACAACATAGAATAGACTTATAGAAAAAAAATCAGTGTGCATAGTGACCATAGCCTGCAGATCCACTTGAGGATTCCAGTCAGAGTCGTAGATGATGACGACGTCAGCAGTGGCCAGATTGATACCGAGACCTCCTGCTCTGGTGCTCAACATGAACAGAAACTTCGAGCTGTTGGGCTCGTTGAAGGCGTTGATGGAGATCTGAGGAGATGAGAAGAATGTTACAGACTCTCATTCATTTGTGCTTATTTATTACTGAGCTGATCAGTCATGACAGAAGGCCAATTTATAATTATGACGGCGAAATCATTGCCACACCTGTCGCTCCTCATGAGGAGTCTGTCCATCCAGACGGCAGTAACCGTAGTTACGCCACATACAATAATCCTCCAGAATGTCCAGCACCCTGGTCATCTGACTGAAGATCAGCACACGGGAACCTGCAGGAAGAAAAACAAAGAGGCATGTTAGAAACAACATGTCAAGGCAATTTACCATTATCCCTTGTGAAGTATGTCGGACAGTAAAGCGGTCACCTTGCTCTTTGAGCTTCGGCAGCAGCTTGTCCAGTACCACCATCTTTCCGCTGTTGACCACCAGGTGGAGGTCAGTGGTGTAGGGCGGGCCAGGCTCCGCTCCATCAAACAAGTAGGGATGGTTGCAGCACTTCCTGAGCTGCATCAGCACGTTCAACAGACGCATTTTATCCATCTTACCAGCAGAGTTCAGAATGTCAATGTCCTTCATCAAAATCTTGGTGTACCTAAAGGGAAATAATAACAGCTCATTATTTGTCTGTAGATACCGATACTTTGAGCTATTCATCTAAAAAATGACTGGTAAACCAACCTAGAAACACATTTCAGACATACATTAGTAGTGGTTGACCGATACCGTTTTTTTTTTTTTTTTTTTGATTGCCGATATCTTGGAAAGCAGGGTGGCCGATATAATTGTATTTATTTTAATTAGTATTTAAGAAATCTGAAATCATTTGAAAATGGATTACAAAATAAATTTGTAAAATAAACATATTATACTTTAGATGACAGTTTTTTCACAAATAAATATTTAATAAAAATATCATTAAAAAGGAAGTAAACACTAACCAACAGAGCACTCAGTATTCTGGGAAGTTTGTGCGCATTGGGAATCATATTTTTTCAAATAAAGCCAAGGTACCACTCATTTTACACACAGCGAAAATGACATGAATATAACAGTGGGAAAATGCATAAAGTGCAGCATAATTTGAAATCACGAATTTAACATTTAAAGCATTCAATTCGCACCGAAAGACACGCAGAGAACACACGATCATGCACGATACACATGCACACTTCACAAGATCTCACAACTTGGTTCGACTAAGTTTACAAGGTTTGTGAAATTAAATGTTCATTAGCCATTCTAAGATTTGTTTAAATTATATAAATGCGTATTTGCTGAATGCTGATGGCAAAGGAGAAAGTATTATAATGTTTGCCTTTCTATTACTAATAATATAAAAGCAATCGTTATAATACTTTATGTATACATTTTAATCCCTTTGTTTAACAGTTCTATCAGATTATTAGACAGACTTCTATCCGTATTAGACAGAACTGTTAACGACAACAAAGAACAAGAGGGAGAATGTGAGCACTGTGTGCTCAGGTGCTGCCGTTATCAGCGCCGTCAAAACAAAAGTCCGTTGCAGCATTAAAATAAAAGTCCCGCCTCGAACGCATCGGCCAAACAGAAAAACTTATCGGCCGATGCCGATATTTGAAAAAGGTCAAATATCGGCCGATATATCGGTCAACCACTATACATTAGTATTAATAATATTTACCATTCTCTCTGCATCTTGCTGAGCCCAATATACATCTTGATTTCCTTTTTGGGGAGGAGAGACTTCTCCACATCGGCTTTTATACGTCTCAGCAGGAATGGACGGAGTACCTATACCATTAAGAGATTTGTTAGTTGCAAGTTTAATATATTTTATACATCTATAGATAGAAAAAAAATTAATTAAAAAATCAAGTTTTTTATGATGTTGTTGTCATGTTTTTGTGTTTTGTGTTAGTTAGCTGTATTTGCTAGTTATCTTTTACCTAATCAAAATAATCTGACTGCAGTTTGATTGAGATTAATAGGAATGCACAATGAAAATGAAGTGATTTTTGAAAATTAAATTTAATTATCTGTTTTTGCAAATGAACTCTTCATATCCCTTTCTTCGCTTTAATCTATTCTCACTCCCTATATATTTTTTATTTTTAACATTCTCAATATTTAAAATACATTTTATATTTTGTTTAAAAAAAATGTTTTGCTTAAACCTATTCTCACTTTAATTATTTTTTTAATCTCAATATTTAAATTAACATTTTATGTACATAATATATATAAAAATACATTTGAAATTTAACATTTAAAAAAATACAATTCTAAATTTTGCATTACAACTGCATTCAAATTAAGCCTGTTTTAGGACCATATGCTTATATTTCTCAATCCAAAATATACTGTATATTTCCAAAATATATTGTCATTTCCTTTTGACCCAAGTATACATTTTAACAAATGTTTTTATGACATTCACCCATTGATTCAAGCTATAAATGTCTACATAGTAGTCAAAGGAAAATGTACTCACAGTATGTAGACGTTCCACCAGTTTTGTGTCTCCCAGACAGTTATTGGTGTCAAACCAGGAATCAAAATCCTGAACAAAAGGAAAAGACAAAAGGCATTCATAACAGGTTCAGCTGCAAAAAGGGAATTTCAAAAGCTTATTCACCCTTCACAACATGTGCTTATGCCAGAGTTCTTGTGGCAGAATGCAAGGAAGAACTGGCACCTCTGAGGAGTTGAAGACGTCAGGCAGCAGGAAGTTAAGCAGCGCCCAAAGCTCGTGAAGGTTGTTCTGTAGTGGGGTTCCAGTCAGCAGCAATCGATTTGTGGTCTTGAACTCTCTCACAATTTCTGAAAGCTGAGAGAACAAACTTTACTAATTTACTTTTAGACTAGAGGGACTCACAATCAATCTGTAATGATTGCGGTCAAACACGCTGCAGATGGAAAACAGACACAACTGCAAACCTTTGATTTCTCATTCTTGATACGGTGAGCCTCATCAATGACCAGGTATCTCCAGTTGAACTTTTTGAAGACGGCCCTCTCGATAATAACCATCTCATAGGAAGTCACGCACACATCCCACTCGCCTGGCAGCAGCGTGTCACGGACAAAAGCCGTCTGCAACCATAAGTGAGTTATTAGATGAGCAGAAGTTAAAAATAGTTTAAAAAACTATTTCTTCAAGCCCTAATTCACAATAAGGAAATCCCTGCTTACTCTTTCATCCCTGTCACCGATGAGGCAGACGGCTCGTAGAGAGGGAACCCAACGCTTGAACTCATTCATCCAGTTGTACAGGGTGGATTTGGGCACCAGAACCATGTGAGGTCCAGGAATGTTTCTATAATGCTTCATGTAGCCCAGCAGAGAGATGGTCTGTAGAGTCTTACCAAGACCCTGACGGGACAAGAGAAAACAACAAGCGTGAGCCATTTCTAATGGGCACAGATTAAAACCAATTTCTGGGTGCTGAAATATTTTAGAACTATATTAAAAAAAAGAAATGGACTACGGGAGTTTCCATGACTTTAACAGGCTTGGAATCCACAATTTAAATGCAAAAACAATTATATGATATTTCTTCAATTACTACTAAAAAAGACAATGAATCAATAAGTGGAGTCAAACCATTTCATCAGCAAGGATCCCGTTGATTCCGTTCTCATAGAGGGAAATGAGCCAGTTCAGTCCACGGACTTGGTAGTCTCTCAGTTTGCCAGTTTTCACATCTGTTAATAAATGTTTATTGGCCACAATAAGCTTTCCTTAAAATGATCAAGAGGCCTTTGACCTAATTTCATATAAAAACTCTGTTCCAAGTGTTTACAAAAGAGATGAAGGGTATTAATGTGCGTATAACTCACAGGAAGGCGAGTCATCAAAACGTGTGCAAACGCTGGTGGCCTTGCTGCTTTCATTCAGCAGCTCCTCATCCTCCTCTTGCTCAGTCCGACGGTGGCGGTTACTAAAAAAAAAAAAAAAAAAGCACACAATCAGTCATGAGGAAGTGATTATCTGATAGACACATTACTAACACATGGAGCTTAAACTACTGGAGTTTTGAATTAAATCGATAATAATGTGCAATACTTAGGGCTACATGATTTATGGGAAAAAATCTAATTGCAATTTCAATTTAAAGTGATTTAAAAAAGAAAACTCAAGTTTTGCTCTGCTCGTCTGCAGGGATGCACAATTTGGACACAAATTTGAGAGAGAGAGAGAGAGAGAGAGAGAGAGAGAGAGAGAGAGATAGATAGGACTTTAATACTAATAATTACTAAAAGATATTATACATTACTAACAGAAACTACATAAAAGTAATAGTAACTTAAAAATTATTACTAACACAAAAGACAAAACTGAGTATAAGAAAAACAGCATAATATTTTGCTGTAAAACTGCATTAAAATGGAAATTACAAGTGTTCCCTCAAGTAAAATTGCCATTATTTTGCTCCATGGAAAATTGACTTTTAATAACATATGAAGTTGTTAAACATCTATATCACTGGCAGCATGATCTTTATGGAGAAAACAGATGGGAAAAATACTTGTGAAAGCAATTCTGCTGGAACAGTGTGGGCAAACTCACTCTCCAGCAGAGAGCAGGTTCTGCTTCTCGTCTTTTTTGATGCGAGGGCGGCCAGGCTTCATCTTTAGAGGTGAAGTTGGGGTCTTCTGGGCAGCTGGTTGGATGAAATGAGCAAACAATTCAGTTTGCTTCAGGAGGTACTCGAATCTGTTGGTCCGGTCTGTTTTCTGTTGAAACAAAGCAGTAGAGGTCAACAACACACACAACGTCACGTCTACTTATGGATCAACATTCTTGCATAACCGTAATATGTATTTTATACCTCGACTATCTTTGATTTTTATGGAAGGCTAAATGCATTACCACTTTTTCTTCATATCCACCCGGCTGGTCCTTTCCCTTCGCCATGGGAGGTGATGACGACTGCGCTTCACTATCCATTGCTGTATCCGATGCTTCATCTTGACCGTTTTCTGAAGTATCATCCTTAAAGAGTCGCAGTATATTTTTATTTAATGCCATGTCTGCACCTTAGGCTATTTTCATGGCAAAAACTATTCTAAAAATACAAGTATAACAAATACAATAAAAACCAGCAAACAAACAAACACGTTACACAAGATTTTTTCCCCCCCATCCTTAAAGAGAAACAATAATGTAGTTTACGCTTGAACTGCAAGATAAAAATGTAAACCATTTTAAGACAATAATGATTAACTGTTTCTTTTCTTATTTTCTATTTCCTAATGACACAGGAAGTCTGGACAGGGCAAAGTTGTGAAGAAACTTAACTAGAGATATATTTTCTTATGTATTGTGATGTACATTTAATCAAGTTACAATATTTCATTTAAAAAAACAAACAAAAAACAGCTTAACCATTCACAATAAGATCTCCAACATGCACATAGAAAATGGGTGAATTTTCATTGCATGCCTACTTTAGGTTAGGGATATTTCACTCGAGAAGCATTTGATTGGACAATATTTGGGATACGCCCACGAGGGCACAGTTGCCTCATCATTACTTTTAATCTGTTTTCAGAAAAATAAACATGTTTTAAATGCGTGCATTTTTTTTAACGATATACAAATGACCTCAAAATATCGCCACGTTAGATAACAAAATATCATATCGCGTTATGAAGGCATAACCTGAAGCTCATTCGCAAGCGTTGTTCTTTAACGACCGTCACTGCGATTCTAGACGTTCAGTCGGAACTTCTCCTTCACAGCCATAATAACGTTAGTTCAATTTAATAACGCGGTTACTGAAAGCGGCACACTGGTTTAAAATACGCCTAAACGACAACGTAGTAAGCATTAAAGTACGTCTAATAAATGTCATTGCGGTGACTTTTGTGGCATCGCATCGCTCCGATGGCGGGTAATTCCCCGTTCAGCGTCACATGAAAACCCACAGAACTGAACTTTTATTTTGAATGAAGTCGACAATATAAGAAGAAGAGTGCAAGTGGATAACTGCAGCTCAAGCCATAAAAATGATCTGCCTGACCCATATAACAGCGAGACATGGTTAATTTAAAGTACCGCTTTAAAAGTAGCAAAATAACAACACCATTGATTGTCATATTAAGTTTATTAGACGACAACAACACATCAAACCGGCCATCTGTCTAACTCCTTCCGCAAATCTGCTAATTTTCCAGGGTAAAAAGTGATCAGATGTTGTTATGAGTGTGAAAATGGACGCCGATCTGCTCATCTATTCATCTGAGCCGGAACAATGCATGCTAACAAAAACTTTCAGCCGCACTCTCGAGAGCCGCGCTCGGTTGGTTCGTCGACGCTTCGTTTCCAGCTCCATCAGCCCGTGTTTTAAGGTCCCAGATAAACTGGGATGTAATTATGAGTGGGAAATGATGGGAAAGAAGCGCTCACCTCTGCCGGACCGGCCAAGTCGAGTTGGTTCAGCTCTTCCCGCGGCTGCTGCTCCATGCTGCTTTCTGTTTGGGACATGATAGGCTAGCTAATTCCGTTATTTCGCTATGGACACGAGTAATTCCGTTTAAAACGGGTCCGAAAAGCCGAAAAAGTATATAGGTTTGATTGGGAAGTTTCGAAATGTTGCCCAAATAGAGCAAGCACACCACGCGTCATTCACGGCCCCCGGCTTTTCTGTTGACACTGTTCCCGCAAAACGGGCCCGGCTGCAGACTATCGCGAGATTTCAGACGCGCATGGCGTCACTCATACACTAAACGGGAAATGCAAATCAATCTGCGCGTTTATTGCTATAACTTGCTATAAAATTTTACCTTCATCAATTTTCAAATAAAATGCCTCATTTTTAATTTTCGTGAAGATGTTGATGTATTTGAATTCTTTAAAAAAAACTACAAACATTAACTTTACCTCAACAGTGTAATACGTTTTAGTTCGTTTAATAAATTTCATAGTGTAATAATCCACTTATAATTATATTGTTTGAAATATTTTGTTTGTCTTTATTCGTGTAAATGTTATCTTTTCTGTTAATTTTGTTTTGAGACTGTCTATTTATATTAAAAAAAAGTTTTAAAAAATTAATTAAAAAGATCTTGGGGATGTCCATTGTTTTTTAGGAGTGTTCATTTTGGTAAGAAGACGTATCTTTTACTGTTGCCAGAATTACGTACTGAACCTAATTTAGTAAACAAAAAAACTTTTATTGTTTTTCTTTTAAACAAACAAACAAACAAACAAAAAAATCAAACTGCATATGTAAATTCATATAATAAAATGAATACAGGTTAAAGCTGTTTAATGGTTGCAAATTATTTTAGTAGTGTGCTGATAGAATATATTTATATTGTTACACATTTGTTTCTTAATTTGCATTATTTAAAAAAAAGTAGTAATAACATGCCCCACATTGTTGAGTTAAACTGTCACAATAGGTAGCTGATTTTTGTCTGAATGCATGTATGTGTGGTCACTTGTTTCACAGCTATTACAAAAAAATAAAAAATAAAAATAAATAAATAATTAAAAAATATATGTTATTAGATCAAACAGAATTCACTAAATTTATCCAAGTTTTTTTTTTCAAAACCATTCTAAAGACAACCAGCACTTTTGACACAAATCGTTGTAGCTACTAAAATAAAGCTTGTGACAGCCTTCCCTGATCTCCCATTTACCATGGTGCTGAATAATTACATTAATAATATACCATAGTAGTCACATGGTCGTGTAAGTACTTTGAAGAATGCTGTAATAATACCATTACGCTTTTTGTTTTCTTAACTATTTTCCCAGTTTCCTCATTCTCACACCATAACGGTGTATTCACTAGTCAAAAACCTAATGGAATGTGAACAGGACTCTTTTCCAAAGGGGATTTACATCATAATTTGAAATCAATTTCCTATATCCCAATTTTTTTATATGTTTAACAGGATTCCAAAATACACAAACAGAAAACCGAATCTTTTATAACACATAAATTATGGTCACCAATACAGACTCCTGTAGTGTTTTTAGCGCATTCACGCCGTGTGCGTGTCTTTAAGCTCGCGCGCCAGGAATCTTGTGCCGTGTGTCAAGCGCGCGCGGCGTCTCGCGCAACAGAATCAAACGAGATCGTTTTAACACAGACACATGTTCCATTTTCAGGTAAATGTTTTCTTTCTCTACAAAGTGTATGTCGAAATGGCTCTTTTCAAAGAGATTTAATCTGACAAGTGCTGTTTAGAAGATTTGCTCTCATATTTTGATGGAAAATTGCGGCTTTGTTTTACGACACTACAGTTAGCGAGCTAAAATTGTTTGTGAGGCCTAACCACCAGTTTTCTCTGGTGTTGATATTGAACAAAATGTAAAAGCTTCTTGAAATCTGTAACAGCCAACTGTCCTTAGCGAATACCCGCTGTTTTGAGTTTAGTGTGGCCCAGATGTGTGATATTAAACCTTTGGCCTTGTTAGCATGTTAGCGAGGCCGTGCTAGTACGTCAACTGACCGGGGCAGTGGAAACGCACTGGGATCGCTTTCATTTTCCAAGCTTTTTTAAAATTGTCACTCTAAAAAACTCAAAGGTTTTCTGTTAGATTTCGTGTTATCTGCAGTTTTCTGTAACGTTAAATGTTTCTGCGCTTAGCAGTTTGCATACTCAATATTGGAAACGTGTATAAACTGTTTCTAAGGAGTGATGCATCTTTTTAGTTGTTAAAAGATCTAAATGATTAAGATTAATGTCCTCTATCACTGATCATGTTAATTTTTGGTGAGCACAAGGACAATATTTTACCTGTGCATGTGGCTACGGCATCATCTTTCCATAGGACCACTGTTAAGTTAGATCCCCCTACTTTTTTGACATGTTAAAAATGTGTATATTTAATCTATATTGCTCCTGTGTTATTTTGCAGTCTTTTGACGATGACTGCACCCTGGAGGAGGAAGGGTTGGTAGAGGAAGAAGATGAAATTGACCAGTTCAATGATGACACTTTCGGTGCAGGGGCAATCGGTAAGTTTTTCTCGGCAATCCTTGCACCTGGACTTATGAATTTACCCAACAAAGCCTACTATATCACATTTGTGACCCAGGACCACAAAGCCAGTCATAAGAGTCTTTATACATCAACATCACAAGAGACATCATCTGAAAGCTGAATAAATAAGCTTTCCTTTGATGTATGGTTTGTTAGGATAGGACAATTTTTGTCTGAGATACAACTATTTGAAAACCTGGAATCTGAGGGTGCAAAAAAACAAAATATTGAGAAAATCGCCTTTAAAGTTGTCCAAATGAAGTGCTTAGCAATGCGTATTACTAATCAAAAATATCTTAATGGAGCATGATATTTACTTAATATCCTAATGATTTTTGGCATAAAAGAAAAATCAATCATTTTGACCCATACAATGTATTGTTGGCTATTGCTACAAATTTACCTGTGCTACTTAAGACTGGATTTGTAGTCCAGGGTCACACTTGATACATGGATTTCTTATGCCTCTAAAATGACCAATGGTTAAAACTGCTGAAAAACCTGTTGTACATAATCTATTACATGCAACTGATACTGATAGTTTGTACTTTTTAGCAATTAAGAGGGGCTTTAGTGCAGTTGTAAAAATGTCCATCTTCAGGTCATGATTCACATCACGTTTTTTTTCTGTGAAATCTTTTCTGATTTTTATGAAGTAAACATAATGTTTCTTTTTGGCATAAATATTAGCAAGTGCACCAAATATTAGCAAGTGCATATTTTGCTCAATTTAAGCCTCTGAATAAAATGTTTAAGTTTTCCTCCTCGAGTATAAGTTTCATATTCTCACTCATAGTGAATGAGTCATAAAAGTAAAAGGTGCATATATTTTGTCTGAAGGTAATGTTAAATTTAAAAAATGTTTTCTGACTATTATTTCATGTCTCTAAGTTACATTGGCATTTCAGATTGTAACATCAGCTGGTATGTTTTCCTCTGTAGATGATGATTGGCAGGAGGAGCACGCCCGCCTCGCAGAGCTTGATGAGCGGGTACGAGACGGAGTGCATGGAGCGGGCGACGCCTCCTCCGTTGACCTCCCTCTCGCTGGCAGCAATGCCCGCACTTTGGCCCTCCCTCAACCCTCCTCTTCCTCCCGGCTTTACCCTGACATAGATGAACGGGGTGGCGGTGACCTGGCGGAGTCGCTGACTCGGCTCATCTTGGGCTCGGATCCTGCTATTGCTGGAGTGGGCACCGCTAGGTCGGACAGATCTCACCTTCCTCCGATGCTGTCCGGTCAGCCTCCTCGGTCCTCAGCATTACCTGAACAGTCTCCTCTGCTGCTGAGCTTCCAACAACAGCAACAGCGCATGCACAGAGGGCCGGCTCCTCTTCCACAGGTTTGTGTGGTTGTCTCTCTATCATATTAAGCCATTATTGATATGATTAGTTTGTAAAGCTATTTGTAAACATGAAAATGCCATCATCAGGACTGCAGCAGGTAACTTTAACAAACAGGTATTTTAAGGGTGTGGCAATATGTTACATGTTTGCCACATGTAAAATAGGGCTGCGCAATTTATTAAAATGAAGCAAAAATAGTTTAATTATTGAATTGCAAAGCTTGTGATTTAATTAAAAAATATATTCGCTATATAAGTGAAGCACAGTACTGTGTTCTTTTACATGAGTGTTTTCAACATCTGTTGAAATAATACAATTTCAATATAGTTTTATTTTATTTTTTATTTTAAAAGGGACCATGCATAATTTTAACAAATGTTTACATTTCATGCATTGTGCCAAATTTAGCCAGTGGCTAGTTTTCATTCGCCACTGTCTAAATATAGTTTTCTTAGATACATTTTTACATTAAAATTACAATAGCAATATTTCTTGTTTTAATATTTTTATTTAGTAGTAATAATTTTAATTGTTAAAGAAATTAACTTTTTTTTTAACGTTTTAATAAAAAATTTTATCAGAAAAATTCCCAATTATTTTTTAATAAAAATGAAAGAAATCTCTTATTTAAATAAATTATATAAAAGCATAGTACAGTTACTGTGTGTGCATATAATCATAACACAGATATACAACAGGGCCTGAAGCCAGGATTTATTAAACAAATGTGCGTATTTAATTTGAATTTAATTACAGAAAATTACAGAGAACCCTCTGTTGGAACTTGATGCATGTTTTATATTCTTTGGGATCAGTTTTAAGGAACCTACCCTCTCAAGTTTGACCTCTTTATAATAAAGGGCAATGAGGATTTGGGAATTCGAATTGCATTTTCGTACCTTGTTTTTATGTTTAGTCTGCCCTATATGAAAGCATCTAGTGTGCACTACGGTGGATAAAATAACATTTAAACATATGTAGGAGCCTTCAGGTATATTTAGTAGTATGCTTGGATTTATTTTATGATAAGTCAAGTCATCAATGAAAACAATATGGATTTGTCTCTGTGATATTTATCTTACTGCTTTGAATATTCAGTATAAATGACCAATATTTCCCTTTTTCTTTTCCCCCCATAGATAAACTCTCACAGTATTTGGGAGAACAGTATGGGCTTCAGTCCTGTTAGTTCTGGACTAGTCACTCAAAAAGAGGTAAAGCACTGTATAAAAAAAAAAGCTTTCTCAAGTTTTTTTTGATTGTCTTTCTGTGCTATTCTTCTAAACTTCTTGATTAACTGCTCAGGACAAAACACTAATGTCCATTATCAAAGAGGTGGGGCTTCCTAATCGGCCTCCCGCGCTCAGCAGAGAAGAAGGGCGAGATTTGTCCGAAAGGGTTCCTCCTCCTCGCTCCTGCTCACCTGTGATTGGAAGTCCACCTGTAAGGGCTGTACCTATTGGAACACCTCCAAAACAGCCCATGAGTCAAGTCCACAATCAACAGGTAAGCTGTCATCCTAAATGCATTCAAATATTTACGTTTAATCATTTAGCAGAAGCTTTTATCCAAAGCGACTTACAAATGAGGACAACAGAAGCAATCAAAACCAACTAAAGAGCAATGTGCTATCACAAGTCTCAGTTAGCCAACCATTTATTTAATGCATTAAGTAAAAGTGTACTTGAAAATGTAGTATTTTTTTTTTCTAAATTAACCCAAGGAATGTTGATATGTTTGTATTTAATATTTCTGGGTGATGCAGTGATTTACATTGAATTAAAGTGGTTCATTGACTTTTTTTTTTTTTTCTTCTCTTCAGAATAATCACCCTTCAGCCATTCATGTGAGAGCCTCTGTGCCACTCCGCTACCCGCCTCCCTTCCCTGAGCGTCTGTCCCCCAACCACCTCCTCAGCATCGCTGTGAGTCCCAGATCAGTTCAGAATCAGTCAACTCCAGCAGCCTGATGGTGGTGCTATAATACAGTGAAAAAAGTGAACAAATTTCCACATTTTCATGCCTGTTTGCTCATGCTTGAGGAGGTGCTCTTTAGGGGACATCTAATGTCTGCCTTGCTTTTGGGAGGAAAACAATCTTCATATCTATTTTGAAAGTTTTTGAACACTATTGAAATGACAAATTATGATAAACCCTTTTTCTGCTCTCTCAGAACTCACCGTTGTCTCATCCTCCATTCCCTGCTGGTGTTGGTCCTGTTCTGTCTCAGATACAGAGAGCCCAACTGCTTAACTCTCAGGTATTAGTATACACCATTTAATAAGAGTGATTCTAGAGCTTCCGTCGTGTCCTAACCATAGAAACATGACAAACTTTCTTTCTATCTTGTGCTATGCTCTTCCGGTTGGTCAGTTCCCACGTGGTCCAGCTCCCCCATTATTACAGGGAGGTGTCGGGGGTTTCAGGCCATTCTTTGGGCAGTCTGGTCCTAGAATGGGTCCCCATGGACCACCTCTTGGCCACGCACCCATCCGACACAACACCACCCACCTCCATCCGCAGCACCGCAGGATGCTCAACCAGCGGATGCAGAACAGAGGCTTGGGGTGGGTACCATCTGTCCTCTCTCTGAATGAAGCCTCACTTTGAAATGTCTCAAGTAAATGTTTCTGTGTCTCTCATACACTCAGTGATCACGTCGGAGGGAGAGGTGTTGGAGACAGGAAAAACAGAGATCCTTACAGCAATCTGATGACTCAAAGAGAGAAGGAATGGGTAGCGAGAATCCAAATGATGCAGCTTCAAAGCACCGATCCGTATCTGGATGACTACTATTACCAGGTAATCACTCTTTTACCCATACTTACCCAAGACTGACACATTTCAAATGAAAACCTCATTCTTCGAAGTTTGTTAAACTATTTTAGACTTTTAGACAAGGCTTGAGACATCAAGTTTGTCTACCCTCTAGTTATTGTTTAAAAATTTTGTAAAAATATTGTGTAGATAATGTTATTGCTGGTTAATGATGGCTTTTAATTCTTGTTTTGCAGAATTACTATGAAAAAATGGAGAAGCGTCAAGAGCGGGACAGAGACAGGAAGGAGCACACCACCAAACTCATCACTCCTCAGGTGGCCAAACTGGAGCACACCTATCGGCCAGGTAAAAAACAACACATGGCAAAATGGCATTAAAAAATGCCTGTCTTAGCAAACCAAAAATTAATATTTTGCAAGCAAAATTAATATTCAGTTGTTAGCGATTTAATTGTGCATTTCTATTAGATCTATTATCTCTATCTGTTCAAATGGTCTAATACTTTGTGATTGTGTTTGTTTCACAGTGCAGTTTGCCGGCTCGTTAGGAAAACTCACTGTCTCCAGTGTGAACAATCCGAGGAAAATGATTGATGCCGTGGTGACCACTCGCAGTGATGACGAGGTCAGCACTCTATTCCCTCACACTTTTACATAGACTATTTTTATAAAACCACTTATGAGGCTGTTTTTGGTTACTTATGAGTGGACCCATGCAAAAAAGAACTCAACAGATTCTTTTTGGTCCTAGTAATGCATTATTCTTCATGAATAAAGACTTTATTCAAAAGGTGCATGTTATTATTGTACCGTTTCTTTGTACCAATGTTCTTTCTTTTGTCATTTTACAGGAAAAAAGAGAAAAGCAAGTGTGGAACAAAAGACGGCAAATCCTTTACACTGTGGAGAAGGTAAGAATGTAGACAAGTGAAGCTTTTCTAGCCACAGTATTTTTATTCTGATTCAGGTGATTAATTTAGGTGATATATTATTATAATCCTAATCCTAATTTTGGGCTCAAGACTAAGCATTATTTCTACTAGCTCAGTCAGTTCAGTTGTTCAGATTTTTTATTTTCCCTGCCGAAAATTTTTTTCTGGCCACAACTACATAAACAAATAGTTTTCAGAAAGTTATTGTTGAGCACTGTAATTAAATCAGTATTTCACGAAATATACTAACAAGTATAATTATGTAATACAGTAATAACCTGTATATTTTGTTATGCAGATGTACAGTCTACTATTAGAAGTGCAAGACTTTGAGAAAAAGTTCTTGCAGACCCCTGAGCACCAAAGAGATGCCCTTCTAGAACAGCATAAAACCCACACGCTGCAGCTCTACAACTCCCTCCGAGAAAAAGAGTGGGACAACCGGTGAGTGCGACAGGAAGAGCCACATGAGTACAGGCACATGAGCTAACCTAGTTGAGAAATAGTTTTATGATCATGTTTTTAAACTTAGATTAAGTTATATAACAGACGCTTTTATCCAAAGCGACTTAAAAATGAGGACAATAGAAGCAATCAAAATCAACAAAAGAGCAATAATAATGTAAGTGCTGTGATAAGTCTCAGTTAGACCAACGCAGTACGCAAGGTTTTTTTTAATATAATAAAAAGAAAACAAGTAGATAGAATAGTAAAAGAGTGGAGAATGCTAGTGTTAGAAAGTGATTTTTATAATAAAAAGAAAAGTAGTTAGAATAGAAATAGAATAGAGAGTGCAAGTGTTAGAGGGTCAAATGAAGATGGAAGAGATGTGTTTTTATCCGTTTCCTGAAGATGACTTAGGACTCAGCTACTCAGATTGAGTTGGACAGGTCATTCCAGCAGGAGGGAACATTTAATGTAAAGTGATTTTGTGCCTCTTTGGGATGGCACAATAAAGCACTGTTCACTTGCAGAACGCAAGCTTCTAGAGGGCACATAAGACTGAAGTAATGAATTTAGGTAAAGGGGTGCAGAGCCAGTGATGGTTTTGTAGGCAAACATTAATGTTTTGAATTTTATGCGAGCAGCTATTGGTAGCCAGTGCAAATTGATGAACAGATGTGACATACGTTCTTTTCAGCTCGTTAAAGATTAATCTTGCGGCCGCTTTCTGGATTAATTGTAGAGGTTTGATGGAATTGGCTGGAAGGCTATTGCAATAGTCCAGACTGGACAGAACAAGAGCTTGAACAAGGAGTTGTGAAGCATGTTCCGAAAGAAAGGGCCTGATTTTCTTGATGTTGAATAAAGCAAATCTGCAGGACTGGGCAGTTTTAGCAATGTGGTCTGAGGTGATGCCATGTAAAGCAAATCTGCAGGACTGGGCAGTTTTAGCAATGTGGTTTGAGAAAGTCAGCTGATCATCAATCATAACTCCAAGGTTTCTGGCTGTTTTTGAAGGAGTTATGGTTGATGAGCCTAACTGGATGGTGAAACTGTGATGAAGTGATGGGTTTGCTGAAACTACAAGCATTTCTGTCTTAGCTAGGTTGAGGTGAAGGTGATGCCATGTAGACAGAGAAGAGAAGTAGGGCTGTAACTAACAATTATTTTGATAAACGATTAGTTGGCCGGTTATTTTTTCGATGAATCAATTAATTGGATTTTCAAAAAAGCCCTTTTTTTTGACAAAACACATTCACCCGCTGAAGTTGGACGTGCACTGTGGGCAGACCGGACTAATTGATAATGAGAATCGTTGTGATTATTTTCATTATCAATAATAATCGATTTTATCGATTAGTTGTTGCAGCCCTAAAGAGAAGTGGTTCAAGAACTGAGCCCTGAGGCACCCCAGTAGCTAGATGTTGTCTTGGACACCTCACCCCTCCAAGATACCTTGAAGGACCTATCTGATTAAACCTAACTTATTTTTTTAAATAAACAAGCATGTTAAAACAGCATAGTTTTGTGCTGTAGTCAAGAACTGTGTGAAGTCACTAATATTGGTATCAACTACTAGAAGGTTTGTGATCGTAACAGATCTGCTTTCCACCCTTCTGCAGAGTGAGCGATGAGCAATGCTTGATGATCATGTCTGTGCGTAAGGGGAAACGCCTCATCTCCAGACTCCTCCCCTTCCTGCCACAGCCCCAGGCTGCTGCTGTTGTCATGGGAATAGCCAGGAACCTTCCAGCTCTGGCCAAGAAAGACAAACAAGACCAGGTACAGTCACAGACGAGTGGGTCTTTACGCTTTCAGTGAAGAGAATGAGATGTGGCAAGTTCTATAGGTTATGATTAGCACTAGGAAAAAGGAGTCAGCTTTTAGCCTAAGTTTTCTCATTTGCATGTTCTCTCTCATAGGTACTGTGTTGGTTGGTAGAGCCAGTGACAGCAGTAATCCAGTCTATGTCGAGTACCTCCCTCACTGATCTCCTTCAGGAGCTGCAGGGCAGTGAAGGACAGCTTCCCCTTGTGCTGCAAAATAAGGTATCACTGTCAAATTTGATTTTTATTTATTTATTTTTTTAAATGGCAAACTTGCACAGTCTCCTCTGTCGAACTAAACCAATGATAGTTCAGTAATGTATGTGTTGCGTTTGTCAGTTTGGCGTGACGTTGCTCTATCTGATTCTGAGTGAAGGAGAGAGGATGCAGAGCTCCGATCCCAACTGTCAGCTCATGGACGATAACCGCTGGTGAGCATCTGTCTGTGTATTATCTATTTCCCCTACAGGCATGCTTGGTATTCCACAGGTATTCATGTGTGAAAATGAGTAGTGTTGCAGTATTTCATCATGATTCATAGGGCTGGGTTTTGACAAATTTCATGATTCGATTCTCATTCACAAGCTTTCGATTTGATTCAAGATTATTTTGGATGTATATCAGGTACACATGCCAAATTTTCTCATGGAAAAAAATTCTCTGAACTAATACTGCGAAATATACATGAGTCAGTTGGTACTACATTACTATAATATTGACTATATTGATATAACTGACTGATTTATTTTTTTTTAGGCTGTATAACTGCTTAAATTACACTTAATGAAGTTTTTATAATAAAATTTACAATTACATAATATTTCTACTTCAGTTTTTTTTAAAATGTAAACATTTAAATGGTGGCTGTCATAAAAAAATATAAATTAAACACTGAAGAACAGTAAAAAATTATAATGAATATATTATATGGTGCATATATTTAGCAAAATGCCCCTCTCTACAGTTTATTTTTCTAGTTGACTGTTAGAATAAAGAATGAGAAGATCCAGTCTGGTTGAGAGATGGAGCACAGAAAGCGGGTACCTGGGACCAAGAATGACACAGACACAAGTAGTGTAGTTCACTCAAGGTACAAAGCTTTATCGTGAGGTTACGTTATGGGTAGTAGAGAAAGTGAAACTTTCAGCTCAGCACAAATAGTAGTATAGCCCGTTAAGGAAAACATGTCCCATGACCATGATGTAATGTTGCATCCTTAGGAGGAACAGAAGAGCACAGGGTGTTCTAGAATCTAGAACCGGATGTCTTACCTACTGAAACATCCCTGTGCCTTTATACAGAAAGTTTAAGAAGCTACTCAATATTGCCTTTCAACTCTAGTTAGACATATTTGCATTTCTCTTTCTGAGTCTACATGTTCTTCAGGTTCCAACTGATAAGTATGAGCATAATAATCATAAGTATGAGTAATGAGTTTATGGTCACCGAATATGTTTTTTCTGAGGTAAATATGACGTTACGTGACATTGTTTACAAGCCGTTATATTGACGTCTTTGCAGGGCTGAAACACTGATTGAGCGATTTACATGAGACAGGATACGGATTGTAAAGTTGTACTCTTTCTTTTAACTTACATTTGGTTGTTTAGTTTATTTTGTGCTGAAACTGGTGTTAAATTGGAGGAGATGATCAGTTCATGTCTGTTGAACTGAGGTGCTACAGCGATCTGTCTCTCCAGATTAAACAGCGCCAAAATGGCATTTATTGTTTGAATACTGAAATACAATGGACAGAATTTGAAATCTGAGGCTTCATTTCATACTTAAAGTACCAAAGCACAATGCTTATTGCGATTTATTGGATGGAAGGTTCCATTCAATGTTCCGTCCATTAACTGAAAACAGGCTAGACTAAGCCATTCTTGGGATTTAAGAATCGATTTTGCTCTGTAAAAATGAGAATCAATTAAAATCGAGATATCAATTTTTTTTTTTTTTTTTTTTTTTGGAACCCAGCTCTAATGATTCTGTTCTTCATACCACTTTTTTTTTCCTTCTGTTTCCAGGACTGAGTTGGTGTTCTCTGTGACGCGGGAGCTTTTGAAGGTCCCGTCCTCTGCGCTTTCATCACCGCTGTTTACTCCTCCAAACCTAGTGTCACTGTTCTCTCGATATGTGGACCGGCAGAGACTCGAGCTCTTGCAGGAGAAACTACAGTGAGTTTGTCCTCTAAACTCAAGATTTCAAATGGATACAAGACAATAGAACTGATCCATATTTATAAACTATTCGATATTTAAGATATACAGTAGTCAAAATTTGAAGTGGATCAAAACCTTTCATCAAAGTTGTCCTAATACCAAAATGTTTTCTTGTCTTAGGACAACTTTGAACTTTTTTGATCCACTTCAAATGATGACTACTATATTTACCTGTGTATGTTTGTGATTCCTGTTATTGTCATTTTTAACATAATGAGATTAAAGGAAATCACAAAAAAAAAAAATATATATATATATATATATATATAAATATATATAATTAAAAGTACAAAAAAGCAACATTATGTATATAATTTTTACATTTTTATTTAATTTTTTTTACGTAGTATTTTACATATACACAAAATATATAACATTTTACCTATACACACTAAATGTCATAACATTTATACATATGCAAAAATTGCACTTCTATTTTACAGCAAGTAACATTTGTGCATTTCAAATGTTAGTTATTTATTTGTATATTTAATATATCCATGCATGCTTGATTAAAGTAAGCATTTTTGCAAATATGTAATCACAAATATATCATGAGTATTCAATATTGACCGGTCCTGGAATGTTTGGACATAATGTTTGGTTTTTGTGTTTAGTGTAAAATAGATGACCAAATAAAGAATTAAAAAAAGGAAGAGATCAGGTTATTTAGGCCTTTTATTGAGATTGACTCGTCTTAATTTTCTTTTCAGGATCACAGCCCTGTCCAGGTAGAAGTGACTTCAAATGTGGCAGTTGTTGAGAGACCGACTGTTAATGTATTTGTGAATGAGCAGTTTTATGTGTGATATGTATTGGAGGGTGAGGCCAGGTCACTTTTCCTTTCTCGTTATAAGAGTCACAATAGATAAGAATAATGTTTAAATGGTAATAAACTGTTGTCCATAGGTTTGTCAATAAAGGCGATCAGGTATATGTATTTTAGCTTCCATTAGGGTCAGCTCTGAGCAGAAGAGCCAGGAAAGGGACCGCAGAGCGTGGCGAGGTTTCCCTGTGAAATGGCTCGATCATGACAACATCGACCTTATTTATAGACGCATAGATTTGAGGAGAATTTTGCTGTACATTAATATCTTAATTTTCTTATACACTGCAGCTTGTTGTATGTTTGCAAAGAGTGACTGCAAGTGTGTGTGTGAATTTAAATGAAGGTTTAAACAAAGGTATTCTTCATTTTTAAATATCTTGACATGATGCCTGTGATACACATGAAATTAAAACTTTCTATTATACAAAGATTGGTGTATTAGTGTTTTGATCTTAGCAGGGTTTCTTACACGCCTGGAAAACCTGGACTTTTCTAATATAAGTGAACTTCCTCCCAAATTCTCATTACTATATATGTATTTTATGTACTAATTTTACTTAATTAACATTGTTCTCAAAATCTTTTTTTAAACACCTATACAACACATTTTTCCATGATGTGTATAAGGGTGGCAACACTTACCCTAGAAAACTTAAACTCATCCAAATTTATCTCCAAGAAGTGACATATTAAAAATTTACACCACCATCATAAACAAAAATCGCGTTCTAGTTTTCCTTTATAGTGTGACTTTTTGTACTTTTTATTTTTTTTTTTGGCCTGGAGGTCTTAATTTCTTTGCAGAGCAGACTTTGTAACTGTTTGAGAGAACAGCTGTATCATCTCATACACCCTGATAAGCGGCTGATTCCCTTCAGGGTCTTAACTGTTGTCAACAGAGGAAATTTCTGTCCCTTTTGCTAAGACCTTGAAAGTGTTTCTGTACAGACAGTGTCAGAGCTTTGATAGACACAACTAAATTCAATATCGCTGCTCATTTCTTTTCTCTGTCTCCTCTTGCTCTTGACAAATTTATCTGCTTGGTTTGAAGAAACAGTTTGGCCTACCAAATTGGCTATAACAAAATATTATACATCTGCAGGTATTATTGTGGGGAAAAATGCCATTTTCCTTTTCTCTTCATAATGTGTTAAAGCAAACTGATTTGTAATGAAAGCTCATGAGGATCCTTCCGGCCGTCTTATCAGCTGACCTTCCTGATACACACATTTTTATAGAGCAGTGCTTCCCAAACCTGTCCTGGAGGCCCCCCTGCCCTGCATCTTTTGTATCAGAACTTATCTAACACACCTGATTCCACTCACCAACTCGTTAGTAGAGACTGCAAGAACTAAATTGGGTGTGTCTGATTAGGGAGACATACAAAATGTGCAGGCCAGGCGGTCCTCCAAGACAGGTTTGGGAAGCACTGTTATAGAGCATTCACTTGCACTGTAAGTGCATTTTTATAACCCAAATGTTACTTTTCAATATTTTTCAACAAGTTATTTCTAATGTGAATTTATTTGTAATTATTTTTGTGATGTGTCACAAATACTGTCGAATGAACTCTGAATATAAATTTAAAATCATAATGGCTTATTGAGGCTTTTCACACTATTTAGGTAACCCTGGGTCATTCTAAAACCCGGCTAAACGAAATCTTTATCTCGCTCCACGTTTCACACTGCTTATAATTTACCCGGGGTTAACTATTAATACTGGGTATTCATATGCTGACATTTCAAATTTACATTTCTAAACCCTGGGTTACCATTCTTATTTGCATATTTGCAATGATTTTTCCTTTAAGAACGGGTGCGGCCATTTGTAAATTTAATGTCTCTGGCTTCCGGTGTCATTCACTTTACAAAACAGCTTGTTTTGCCTCTTGATATTGCGAACTAGTGTGTCTTACCATACTGTTCTCTTAATTATTGTTGAGTTGAATCTCAGAAATTAGTGTCAAAGAACTACACTTCCCAGAATGCACCAGCAATAGCAAACCGGTTGCTTATTACCTGATCAGTTATTATCACTGATTTTGAGCACCTGGAAAGACATGAGGTCCTCAGTCATTTAAACAAACGGACTTCACAGAGAAGACACTCCAAGTTCACTCACTCGTAGGTTCAGTCCAAAGATGCCAATGGTTGGTGAA